>APFE030160192.1:69022-153135 GCA_000404065.3 Pinus taeda
CAAGCTGTACTACTAACTGCTTGGCTCCCTTGGCTGAGGTTTGCAATGATATTTTTACTGAATTATCACAGTTTTCATTTTATAGGTGTATTTATATGAGAAAAATTACATATTGCTGGGGAGGAACTATATGTTAAAAGAAAAAAAAAACACTCTGTTTTCTCTGGCAGGTAATCAATGACAACTACAAGTTTGGCATTGTTGAAGGTCTCATGACAACTGTCCATTCCATCACAGGTACACTTACTATCTGGTTACTTATCCTTTCTACTAAACAACAAGTTCTATCACTGGTTTGAATGGCATAAAGCCATTCATTTATTTTATTTCTGAGGTTCTATCACTGGTTTGAATGGCATAAAGCCATTCATTTATTTTATTTCTAAGGAAGACATATTGGAAACATTTAGGCACCATTTATTAACCCACGAATTTACTGTCTAATCTCATAATTGATGGAAAGAAACATTTATAGTTTCAAACACGGCTTTATAAAGGTAACTATGATAGGTAACGGAGTATTAATGCAACTCGATAGTAACATAATGAGCTCAGTTTCTAGAACTTTAGATGACAAATGACAGAGAGGGAAAAAAGTTAAAATTGTTGCCCCTCAATGATATGATTGTGAACAGAGGTGTAAGAGATGTTGAAAAGATATTCTCAGATAAAGGTCCATAAGTATGATGTCGGCAATAAAATATTTTGATCAAGACTACCTAGAGAGTCATTTGGTCGTTGGATATATAGATATATTGGATTGATAATTAACAGAGAGATCAACTTGTCCAGATTAAAGGGTTTGTATTCATTGTCAGCAGTTCAAAAGCATAATTATAATCAATAAAATAAGAACATATTGGCCATATGGTCGATCAGTTCGAACATATCGTGAAAGTATTATTCATGGTTTTCTGCTAAGCTATTTCTTCGCAGTGCTTTCGGGGTAAGAAAAAATGGACATTATGAAGCCCACATGAATTTATCAATTGTAACAGAAGGCCAAGGGAATTAATGCAAACGCTCAAGATTTCTGCAAAATTATGGTGTAAGAGCCCTTTTCATTTCAACCTACTTATACAAATATCTTGAATTTTGGTGTTTGGGATCTATTTGCCACCTGCAACATTATGAAGCCCACATGAATTTATTAATTGAAACAGAAGCCCAAGGGAATTAATGCAAACGCTCAAGATTTCTGCAAAATTGTGGTGTAAGAGCCATTTGCATTTCACCCTAGAGCCATTTTCATTTCAACCTACCTATGCAAATATCCCTATGTAACTGCCACCTGCTGGGTAACAGAATTGATTTTGAGCACTTGAAAATTAATGGGAAAATAAAATGTGGGTGACTGAAGGAGTGGACCACATGGGTGTATAATATGACCAGAGGGAAGTTGCTTTTCCTTGAAGAAGTATGACCGTTATTGCTACAGGTGAGTGGCTTGCCAATCTAGCAACTCTCCCTCACCACATTCATGAGATGGGACCAGGTGGTGTTGGCCTAAGACAGGGCCCATCCACAATCCCTTCATTGATAGATGTAGGAAAATGCCCTTAGAATAATGGACCACATTGATAGATGTAAGAGAATGCGTTTACAATAATAGACCACAAGTTAGTTGAGGGAGGGGATATCCTTCTATTACATAGCAGTGTAGACCAGAAAGGGAAAATCATAAGAAATGGAGAATTGGTTGTTTGCTGGAGCATGAATGAATGCATGGATTAAGTGAAGGGAACAACCAAGGAATTTGTGACTAAGGGGGGATGTCTATGAATTTCATGATACTTTGAGGGTGAATGGAAATTACAATTTGAACTCCATATAATAAATTTTTTTGTTGATTTCTAACAGGCAGGTGCTAAAAAAGTTGTTATCTCAGCTCCAAGCAAGGATGCACCTATGCTTGTTGTTGGGGTTAATGAGCATCAATAAAAATATGATTTGAACATTGTTTCAAATGCAAGTTTTACTACTAATTGTTTGGCTCCCTTGGCTAAGGTTTGCAATGATATTTTTACTGAATTATCACAGTTTTCATTGTATAGGTATATTTATATGAGAAAAATTACATATTGCTGGGGAGGAACTATATGTTAAAAGAGAACAAAAACACTTTGTTTTCTCTGGCATGTAATCAATGATAAGTTTGGCATTGTTGAAGGTCTCATGACAACTGTCCATTCCATCACAGGCTGGGGCAATTCATTTAAAATTATCGAACCAACCTTGTTCAGAATATGATAAAAAAAAAGTAACCAGATAAAAATATGGTTCTACTATTTGAATAAAAATTACCAAGTACAAGTAAAATTTGCAGGAATGCTACACATCAAATACAAAGAAGAAGAACGGAGCTAATACTTAGTGTAAACACAAATGTCAATCGCTGGATAAATGGATGGATGGGATGTTACTTTGTAAGTTGGAACAACTGGTGGAAGCGTGGGAATTGAAAAGGTTGGAGAGTAATGGCAACGTTGAAACCGCCACCTGCACCACACTGCTCATTCGGGTTGGGGAGCAACATGACCAGTTCCGAACAGTGGCTCAGGCCCATCACAGGGCTCATATGGAGAGGATTTCCCCATGGATATTCTGCATCCTCTAACCCCAACCTCCACCATGCAACCACAGAAAAGATGTTCACCGCACACGGTATCCCTTTGTGGACTTGCAGCCAATCTATCATAGACTTGACATAATCGTTGCCTATTCTGGACAACCCTTGGTTGACCTTGTGCACCAGGGTCGAGAATGGCTCGTCCCGGAGCTCTTTCACCATTGTTCTCGCATACCCTAGTACCACAACGTTGCCCGCATATTCTCTGGGAAGAGGGGGCTCCATTCTGGCCCTGAATTCCACCGGAAACAACACCGTGAAAATCTCATCATTCTGCATTTCCAACGCCAGACTTCTTGCCCTCCATAGGTGCACAGTCACCACTTCGAAAGTGGTGCACTTCTTGATCTTGCCATCCTCCATTGCTTTTTCTTTGAGCCGATTAAGCATTTCTACAGAAATGGGAAAGAGCTTCAGCACAAGCTTTGGCCGCGGTGGTATTTTAACTGGTTCTGACTCTGTGAGTGCCCCGTCGCCGTCTCTTTCACTGGAAGCTGTCACTCCTCAAGGAATATCACTGGTGGTGTGTTTGTCTGGCTTCTTCATTAACCTTTCAGTTTTGGATCAGCGTTGGAT
This sequence comes from Pinus taeda, assembly GCA_000404065.3. Taxonomy (NCBI): domain Eukaryota; kingdom Viridiplantae; phylum Streptophyta; class Pinopsida; order Pinales; family Pinaceae; genus Pinus; species Pinus taeda. Next base: position 72,228 of record APFE030160192.1, read on the forward strand.
CAACGATCACAATTCATTCAATCGTCTAACACCACAAATCCACGGTCAACAATAGGACACAGCAGCGGCTGGGGCAATTCATTTCAAAGGGAAACGCCTTACAGCATAATTAGGATAGGCCTTCCTTTTAAATAAGTTCAGTTTTCAACACTTTCATTCTCTACTCGACATCTGGAATATGGTTTTCTACTCGACATCTGGCTATATCTTTTGCTGTTTGACACTCTCTCCAAAACTCAGTTAAGGTTTGGTGGCATTAGTGCTTAACTCTCTCCGAAACCAAGTTATGGTTTGATGGCATTATATATCTTTTGTTGTTTGACACTCTCTTCAAAATTCAGTTAAGGTTTGGTGGCATTAGTGCTTAACTCTCTCGGAAACCAAGTTATGGTTTGATGGCATTATTGCTTAGCTCTCTCCAAAACCCAATTATGCGGTGCACGATCAACAAATTCGTGCTTTGAAAACCCTGTTCTGCGATGCATGATCAACAAATTCGTGCTTTGAAAACCTTGTTCTGTGGTGCACGACCAATTAAGATGTGCTTATTCCATTCTTCCATGATCTTACCGGCGTCCTTCTTCGATCAAACTTCATCAACAAACAGACAACACTGTTTGACAATCCCGGTGTTCAAACTGACATAGGAGCCTTGTTTGACAATTTCATGAACGAAGCCGGAGTTCGTTAGCCGGAGCTCTGTTCAAAATACATATAGAAAATACAGCGAAGTGCTAGAGCCCTTTAGGTAAATGTAATGCGAATCTCTGTTGCATAAATTTCTTTCAATGAATCTCATCTTTTTTAGGTTCTGTTGAATGCACTCTCTATAGCCCATGAATAGGAATGAAAATGGTAGTTTATCTGAAGTTTTGCATACCAGTGATTGTAATATTATTTTCTTCAGTGTACAGGATAATCCATGGACCCTCTATTATTAAAGGTTTAAGGGCGCAGAAATTCATGGTGAATAGGTGAACAATCAGGCCCATTTAATTCACTATGTATCAATCCTTAATTTTATGTACTTGTCCTGTATGTTCAGGAATAGTGGTTGTTCGATGCATCAATGTTTAGGCTGAAGGATGTTTTATGGGATTGATAATGGTTGCATTAAATAGTTTAAATTATGTATCAGTATCAGTCATTAGGATGATGGGATTGGGAAGTCATATTTCATTCATGATTTATTGAATTTGTAATCTCTGAATGTTCTCTGCCAGACTGCAACAACTCATTTGTAACTATCTCCATTCTTTAGATAAAATAAATAACTGGTACCGTTGAATTCTTCATTTGGAAAATTCTTTTCAAGATTTTGAGAGGAGCTACATTCTACAGCTTGGTTCAGGGTGGGGTGATCCATAAAGCGAGGTTAGGGTTGGGGTGATCCATGTGTGCATGTTTTTGCGAGTAAGGATGCACATGGTACATTGAATCAGGGGATTCGTACAGAGCCATCTAAATACAGTTTCATATGCACCTTGATGAAGCTCAAGGATACAGATCTTGAATTCACACAAAAAAGCAACCCATCAAAAATTGTAACTCTGGATATGGTACTTCACAACCCCTAGGTGCCTATCAAACCCAGGTTTAGAGGGGTTTGTACTAATTTATTCATTCTTGTTTTGGTTTGGGTTCTGATTTGTGGAAAGTCAAATGTCATTGTTTTTCAACCGAATGACTTCAATAACTTCCCTTAAACTATGCGGTTCTCCGTCAGGGACCTGACCAACCTTTCTTATTTGAAATAAAGGCTACTTTTCATTTTGCATTTACCATTCCTCAAGCATTCGAATACTTGGACAATTGTGGCAGGGCCATCTGAAGAACACGTCTAGCTTGTAACTGAATTTCAGCTTTACTGCAATTTTTTTTTAATCCCCTTCTCCTATTTGGGCGATTAGATAGCTGCAAGGTCAGGCACAATAACTTTTGCCATGATTGCATTTAACCATTAGATTCTTTTGGCACGGTCAGAAATAGAGCTATTTACAGGAATAGGTTTATCCAGCTGAAATTGTCACACAATTCTGCTCTTTTTCTTCTATACAGGGAACATTCTAATTGGGATACAATACTACTATAAAGCATGAAAACACCATTTGAATTGTTGTCGGGATTGCAAAGGAAGAGACAAAGCAAGTCCTCTATTTTTAGGTTACTAAATTAGGTCTACTTCTTGTGCATTTAGGTTTCTGAATTAGTTCTACTTTTTGTGATTTAGGTTTCTGAATTAGTTCTGCTTTTTGTGATTTAGGTTCTTTAATAGGTCTGCTTCTTGCGAATTATGTTGAAACTTCTTTATTGAATCTGGGCCACAGGAATTTTATTTACTCTGAATTTAATAAGGTTTTTGTGTTGTTTGCCAATATACTGTGTTTTTTAGTCGAGGCATGATTTCTCAAATGATGGGTTGTTCGCATCTATTAACAAAGAAATATAAGATTGGAAACTGATACTACTCTTTGTATTGCAGGGCTCTATAAACCATTGGAGTATTGGCAGCTGGGGAACAAAGAGTTCCTATGCATGAATCCACAGCCTAGTGCCACTTATGTATTCACACTTAGGGAATTACAAGAAGCAACATCATATTTCCATGAGAACAATCTTATTGGGAAGGAAGGCTTTGGGTGTGTGTACAAAGGAGCTCTAAAAAGCGGAAAGGTGTGTGATTGTTCGAAAATCCAAATTACCAAAAAGAAATTTGGGGTGAAATAATTCTTCAAATCACTGATTATTGATTATATATTTGCTTTCATGTCTTCCAAAAATCCCTACAAACTTGTCCTCCTAACATTTGTAGGGTTCACATGTTGTATGGTACCCTATGGAACCATTTTAGGGTTGGACCCTTGTTATCTTTCAGAGATTTCAGGTTGTTAAATAATGGTATTAGATGGAGATACTTCTTAAAATTACCGATTTTAGGAATTTTAAGGGCTGTTGAATATGTGTTTTCAATTTTTCCCTTTAATTTTCCTTAAAATCTCATACAACATCTGATTTTTCAAAATGTTGTAGATACTATGTTCATCTTAACATTTTAGCATGTACTTTGTTTATCATTCTTTTTATCTGTAATTTATTTCCTTAATAGTATTGTCTCCATTAAATTATTCAAATTGAACCATCTTTTGCAGGTTGCAGCAATTAAACAAATGGGACCCAAACTCATTAAGAGGAGCGCAGGGCAAAAGGGAATTCAGAATAGAAGTTGATCTATTGAGCAGGCTTAACCATCCAAACTTAGTTCACTTGATAGGCTATTGTGCTGACAAAACTCAGTGCCTTCTGGTTTATGAGTATATGAACAATGGCAATTTACAAGATCATTTGCATGGTAAGCAACAAATACAACAGACTATTTCAAAGAACATAATTTTTATTTTTTTATTTTTGGATGGGGCATCATGTTGAACAAAATTTATTTTTGTTATTATGAAAAATTACATTCCTTATTTACAATTGCGAGTGCCATCAAACACTGGCTATATGCAATACCACACCCATACACCCTATTGTACATTCATACATAGATGTGTGTGTATATATTTTTATGTATGTATCTATGTGTGTATTGCGGGGATTCTTAGAATGAAGATGTATAGGCCTTTACGCTTAAAAATCACTCTGGGAACAACAAAAGTCCTTGCTTATCTCCATTCTGGTCCAACAACAAACACTCCTATCATTCATAGAGATTTCAGGTCCACCAATATTCTTCTTGATGCAGACTTCGAACCCAGGGTATCCATCACCTTTTTCTTCCTTTTCCAAAAGAGCTCCATTATCGGGATAGAGGCTTACTACCTGTGAAATAATCAGTATAAACTATATATCAATTGCTTTAGGAAATTGTATTTTTCTCATATTTCAATTAGTTACATCATTATTTCAAGGAGGTTAAACTTCTAATGTTGCCCTCGACTGAAAATTTGTTGTCTAGATATCAGATTTCGGCCTTGCCAAACTAATTCCCTATGAAGATGAAATGTATGTAACCACCAGAGTTCTTGGTACCTTTGGTTATTTTGATCCCGAGTATACGACGGTATGTATTTCACTTTCAAATCCTTTTTACTAATGCTCATGCAGCTTTCTTATTAGGGCGAATTTCATGGAATGGTAAAATCAAATATCCTTGACAAGAAATCTCTACTCCAATGAACGAAAATAATCATCAACAACTTCCTTGAAACACACCTTTCTAAATGTACACTAAGAAATCTGAATTGATAAGAGTAATTGAATCGAATATGGCACTCGGAACTTGGACGTCATTCTCAAGTTGTTTCTTATAACACAATTCTTTATTTCTTTGGATGGAAGTTCCTTTCACTTCAATAAATTGATTATATTTAAGAATCCTTAATCAAAACCAAACTATTGGACAATTTAAAGTTGGCACTGCCTATATATTGCGGTGTATTGAAACACAGTGTATATTGGCACAACATATTAAAAATTAAGATTCTTAGTCTTGGATTACTTTATGAAACTGTAAAATTTAACCAAAGATGGTCAAATTTAGACTTAACAAAACATTAAAATAATTAACATTGGTTTCAAGATAGATGCTTGCTCTATTCCTTTTAAGCGATGAGCATCCACAACCTATCAAGTGTTGGGGCACCATTTACACTATCCGCATATACCACCTGTACTGAGTGAATGAACTTGATGGCTTAACCATGGAACAAACAATTTCCCCCTTGTGGAGTTGACTGAACCCTTGGGAAATAGCCACATGATGTAGGAGGAATTAAACCCTAGTTGGGATTGAGACACTGCCCCACTTTTACTGTCCCAGTGCACCTCTCATGGCTCTTGAGAGAAGCTTTAATACAATGTAGTTGACAATAACCACAAACTTATTATTATAAGATTCTTATACAAAGTAGATGCCTGGCATGAAACAGCCCACAAAGAAATTAACTCGATATTCATGGATTTATAATAGGATCTAACTTTTTTGGAGGATCAACCTGAGGGGAACTATTTTCTCTGTTGCTTAGGATAATGATTTTACCATTATTCAATAATAATAAAGGCTAAATTTGCAATTAGACCTCTAATATTCACTTCTAAGGACATTTTAGTTGTCATCAGGCCTACATAAAGTTTTTCCTTCAAAACAAGAGTGCCACATTTGAGCTATTGAAGTATTATTTTTTGATAAATGCAGGGGTTGATGCTTGAGAATGGTGATTAATTTATATTTATATATGGTCTTAGTTCATCCTTATAGTCCTGTAAGTGTTAATGATGTTTAAATGTTATCTCTAAGCTTTTGAATTTCTACTTGAGATTGTATTGGTTATAAAACTTGGAGTTCTTATGGTGCCATTAGAATTTGATCTTGAACTAATTTTGATAGATGTTAAATTTTACAAAAATAATGTATGGTCTTTGGCTTTTTCTTTCTTATGCTCGAGATTACACGATCTATTTGAGATGGAAGTTTTTGTTCTTTTTTCCTATTTCTGTCCTCCATTTTATCTGTGTTGATACCATAGTGCACCATTCAATGTTCCTAAACATCACTAGTTGGCAGAGGATAATTTTGCTATATGTGGATCTACAAAGACCAAGTTTGTGGATTTTTCATTTTGGCGAAGGCTGATGCAAATAGGAAACATCCTCTTCATTCAGAAGCAACAGCTGCTTCACATGGACCAATATATCTCTGATTTATTTAAGACAAATTATCTTCTGTAAACTAGATTTTGATATCTCACCCAAAAAATCCTGTGGTGCCTAATAAGCAACTCCACATCAACACAACTATCCTCAGCACTGCTGGGAGACTCACCTTTAGTAATATCTTTTGGAAACTCATTCAGAGCCCTCTGCAACGTGTTATGTGGGATCCCATCTTTTAGCTTGTCAAATATTGCCAAATTCTGCATGTGAATTGATTCTATGTAAGGTTCCTTGACCTCCTCAAATGCCTGAGTTCTATATTCTTCCATTGAACTTACAGAACTATTGAAGGACCTATTCATGAGGCTGGCCTCTTAAGTGGGTCACCTTTTTCTTCAGAAATAGTTTCTCCTTCAAAGTTGGGATCGTAAATCCCTGTAGCTATTCACAATGGACAGTGCAGACCATTGTCACTATGAAGCTCTGACAAATTATATAATTCATACAACTGGGCAATATTTCAAGCAAAAACATTTAAATTGTTAATACTTGCAAAAAAATTTATTCAACAGGATTCCAGAAAATTGGAATCTAATAAAAGAGACTAGAAACCGCCCTAAAAAAAATCCATTCACCAGAAATCTAATCAAAGTTTGATAAATCAAAACATAATATTTCTATAGCTCTAATATATCATACACCATAAAATTTTCCATGTTTAATGTGCTTCCACCATCCTGTGCATCAAGATATATATAGCTGAGATTCTTGAGGGATGTTGTGTGCCTTAAAGAGTCTCTACTTATTTTAAATTGTTTTTTAGTAGCAACTCAACATCAACACAACTATCCTCAGCACTGCTGGGAGACTCACCTTTAGTAATATCTTTTGGAAACTCATTCAGAGCCCTCTGGAACGTGTTATGTGGGATCCCATCTTTTAGCTTGTCAAATATTGCCAAATTCTGCATGTGAACTGATTCTATGTAAGGTTCCTTGACCTCCTCAAATGCCTGAGTTCTATATTCTTCCATTGAACTTACAGAACTATTGAAGGACCTATTCATGAGGCTGGCCTCTTAAGTGGGTCACCTTTTTCTTCAGAAATAGTTTCTCCTTCAAAGTTGGGATCGTAAATCCCTGTAGCTATTCACAATGGACAGTGCAGACCATTGTCACTATGAAGCTCTGACAAATTATATAATTCATACAACTGGGCAATATTTCAAGCAAAAAAATTTAAATTGTTAATACTTGCACAAAAAGTTATTCAACAGGATTCCAGAAAATTGGAATCTAATAAAAGAGACTAGAAACCGCCCTAAAAAAAATCCATTCACCAGAAATCTAATCAAAGTTTGATAAATCAAAACATAATATTTCTATAGCTCTAATATATCATACACCATAAAATTTTCCATGTTTAATGTGCTTCCACCATCCTGTGCATCAAGATATATATAGCTGAGATTCTTGAGGGATGTTGTGTACCTTAAAGAGTCTCTACCTATTTTAAATTGTTTTTTAGTAGCTGTACGTTTGAATGAAAACAATGTGTTTTTCTGTTCTGCTCCCTTAATTACCTTGGTATTTCCTTTTAAGCATTCTTGAGAAAACCGTATAAACTAGTTAGTGAGCCTTATGAAAAGTAACAACGATGAACCATAGAAGCCCACTTGGTCATATCTGAGCGTTGCATTACCCAAATTGAATTTGAAGTTTGCTTGATGCAATATCTATAGGAGTCATGAGTTTTGTCATTTAGTAAATTACTCTAAGTAAAAAGAGCTACAATTGTACTATCTTATATGGTTTCCAACATTCATTATTTTCTATTTTTAATATTTTTTAGAAAAATACTTGTACTTTATATATATATATATATTAATATTTTAGACGGTACAATATTCATTACTTTTATTTTATTTTAATATTTTTTACAAAATACTCGTAATTTTAAATCTTTTATAAAAATTCAACAATTTTAATTACAATTTTAATTTTATAAGTCTAGTAGCCTCTCTTTGTAGCTTTTGGAACAATTGCTAGTAAATAACTCTCTTGGTAAAAATTCGTTGCAATATAACGGGACATGATTTAGCATATGATATTTTCTTGCACCCACGCAGGCGATAACACAGGATTTGTGGGATAGTAAATAGCATTTCGATTTGGTGAAGAATCATCATCTTCGACCCATCATGCTTTCCTAACCAATCCATACTCTCGTTGTAAAGAAGAAAGCCCCTAGAATTGGAAACGTCAACAGTGGGTGCGATGGACTTTAATGGTCCACTATTTCCCTGCAACACCGCCAACCAAGAATGTAAGCCAGAAATATGGTCCTGTCTACATATCTGTATCGTCTTGTTTGACGACTGGCTGAGAAGGAGATTCTTAATAGTGTCTAGACGCAACACTGCAACCCTATGGCCTCTTAGAATATCAGAATGTTGCAGCATCGAATGTAGAATTGTTTTCTAAAGATGCAATTCAAATCAATTTTTAAACGACTTATCATGTTAACACTGATTCAAAATTTCAAAAGGTCCAACGTTGAATTTCACAGCTCCATGCACCAAAAATATCATTGTAATTCAAGCTGCAATACATCCTCAGACTCTACTCAATTGAAACCAAAAGCCAACTCCTCCTACAGAAACATTGAGCACCCTTGCTTGGACATAGAAATATAGGATCACAATGTAAAGTAATTTAAAACTATTGTTTCCTAAAACACCATCCTCAACTTACAATCAGCAATAACTTCCATAGATCTTTAGCCAACATGATGAACCCTATATTTGTTGAACGGATCCGTTCTCTTGACAAATTGGAATTAACAATCACTCCCTGGGAACTAAACTCATAACTAAATCAAATAAACCACTAAACAAGTATAATGTAGAAATTCTTAAAACATAGTTAAACATTATATGTTTTTCTTCTAGGATTTGACCTCCAGTTCTACAAACAGAGAAATCAATCCAACTGCAAAACATGTTGGGAATTTTCTGCACTGAACATAGAGTAATACTCTATTTTTGCCACAGGATCTTTAACACAGGGAAGCTTAAAATAGATTGTTGGAGAAGCTCAGAGTTTTTCACACACATAAAACTTTATATTCATTAATAAACTGCCTGATACAAACTTCATCCTCTTAACAGAGGGATTCACTAAGAACTTAAAAAAAAGATTACTTTGTCTCCTTTTCAAAAGATTTACACTGCTGTGTGTAAAGTTTTCATTTACATTTACTGTTGTAAATAAAAAAACTTCTTACATATGTTGCTGCAGTTTTACATTCATATTCAATTAAAAAACATTACATTCAGGCTCTGCGGAGAATTCCCTTTCTCCCTACTCATGCGCTGTTGCGTGCTTACAATGCTTTCTTCTCAATAATATTTTCATGCTGCTCTATTCTATTTTTACTTCACACTATTGTGCATTTTTCAATTCATGGTCAACACCCTTTACGGTGCTGTGTGAATATTTTTTATATATCATACACACCAAAACATAACATAACATATGTTTTTACTTGTTGTAAAAACTAAAACTACACCCATAAATAAAAGCATTAAAATTAAAAACATTTACCTATGCCCATACTTCCCGTGAGTTAAAAAACATTAAAATTAAAAGTATTACTTACATTTACCAAACCACAGTCAGTGTTCATTTATTACTTCAGTATGGCATTAAGTTAATTTCTGGAATGAAGGTACTTCAGTGTACATTGCAATAAAACAAGACAAAACATGCTCCCGCTATCATAACCGTTGATGTGCCCTAAAAAATTGAATGACTGTAGCCAATATCGTAAGCCCGTTATTTGTTGAACGCTATGCTCCGGGAAAAAAGTGGTTTTGAAAAAGTACATGAGCCACGTGTCGATCAGTGTACGCTATCGCATCCCCTCCGGAGAATACCACCTTTCAATGAAAAGTGGTGCGATAAGGTCTAGTGGTTTTGTGAATTAAATGCAGCACGACAAGTTGAAATTATATTTTCAACACTCCCCTTTAATTTCAACTGCTAGATTATTAGTCATACCGAAACATTTCCTCAAAAATTTAAAGCTTTTCTGGTCCAATGGCTTGGTCAGAATGTCTGCTACCTGCTCCTGAGTCTTGCAATGTTGTAAAACAATTTCTCCATTGTTTACCAATTCCCTGATGTAGTGAAACTTTGTGTCAATGTGCTTCGTTCTCTTATGAAACACAAAATTCTTGGATAATGCAATAGCTGAGCTATTGTCACAAATAATCACAGTTCCTCTTACTTGCTCTTGGCATAAGCTTCTTAACATCCTTCTCATCCAAACTGCTTGACATGCTGCTGTTGTAGCTGCCACATATTCAACCTCTGCTGCAAACAACACTACAATAGGTTGTTTCTTAGAAGCCCATGAAATAGCTCCTGAACCCATGTGAAAAACATAATCAGATGTGCTTTTCCCATCATCTACACTTCCAGCCCAATCACGATCAGTGTATCCAATTAATCTGAACATTCTGAAGTAGTATATAAAATGCCAAACCTTTTAGTACCTTTAACATACCTCAGAATTATTTTTGCTGCCTGCCAATGTGCTTCTTTTTGCCTCTCCATGAATCTGGAAATTAAACTAACAGCGTGCATTATATCCGACCTAGTTGCAGTCAAATACATAAGGCTGCCAACTATGCTCTTGCACAAACTAGGATCAAAATCCTTGCTACTGTCATTTTTGCTGAGTTTTAATCCCACCACTGTGGGAGTGATCGCTGCTTTGCTGTCCTGCATATTAAATCTTTCCAACACTTCATTTGCATATTTCTCTTATGAGATAAAAATCCCATTTTCACTTTGTTTTACTTCTATTCCTAAGAAGTATCTCAACAAACCCATGTCAGTCATCTCAAATTCCTCTTTGATGACTGCTTTGAAATTCTCAATAAGAAAATCATCATTACCTGTGAAATAACATCATCAACATATAACACAACAATTAGAATTTTACCATCTTTTTCTTTGATGTAGAGGGTGGGTTCTCCCTCACACTTTTCAAATCCATTTTTTTATAGATAGGAATCTATCCTGCTCTACCATGCTCTTGGTGCTTGCTTCAGCCCATAAAGAGCTTTCTTCAATCTGCACACTTTGTGCTCTTGGCCTTTCTTTTCATAGCCAGGAGGTTGTTCAATATAAACCTCTTCCATTAACACTCCATTTAGGAATGTTGGTTTCACGTCCATTTGGTAAACTTTCCACTTGTTTTGTGCTGCTATGGATATCACTACTCTCACGGTTTCCATTCTTGCAACAGGTGCGAAAGTTTCCTCATAATCTCTCCCATACCGCTGCTTATATCCTTTGACAACAAGTCTTGCCTTGCGTCTTTCTATTTTTCCTTCAGCATTACTCTTGGTTTTATAAACCCATTTAATTCCAATGACTTCTTTTCCTTTTGGCAGTTCAACTAAATCCCATGTCTTGTTTCTTTCTATGGCATTGATCTCCTCATCCATAACTTCTATCCATTTCTTATCCTTAATTGCATCTTTGAAATGAATAGGGTCATCAACATGACAATATAATGCAAATAAAGAATTCATACCTTCATTTGTTGCCTCTTGTTCATAAATATCACTTAAATTTCTGAACTTCTTACCTCTTTTATTTGGTGTACAAGTGCTTGAAGATGCACTTGAATTTCCTCCTTGTGGTGTGCTTGGAGAAGCACTTTCATTTCTCTTCAAGGGTGTCTCTTGCTGTCCTTGTGTTGGCACTGCTGTTTGGGGATGCATTTCAGCCATCTCCTCATGATCTTCATCATGAGACAAACAGTTTTTAACATTCACTGTTTTCTCTATGCTTCCATCTCAAGCTTCCTCCTCAATGAACTGAACATCTCTGCTCACAAAAAACTTCTTGGTAGATGGGATATACAACCTGTAAGCTTTGGATTCCTCACTGTATCCAATGAAAATACATTTCTGCCCTTTGCTGTCCAACTTCCTCCTTAGCCGATATGGAATGTGTGCATAAGCCACACATCCAAAAACTTTCATGTGGGTGACTCATTACTTTCTCCCACTCCATGCTTCTTCCGCCACTCTGTTCATCACTGCTTTTGTAGGGCATCTATTCAAAATATACGCTGCATAATGTACAAATTCAGCCCAATAATCATTTGGCAAATGCTTTGCCTTTAACATACTCCTCGCCATATCCATGATTATCCTGTTCTTCCTTTCAGCTGCTCCATTTTGCTGCAGGGTGTACCTAGCTGCAAACTACTTATGAATTCCATTTTCTCTACAAAAACGTAAAAATTCCTTAGAGATATACTCACCTCCTCTATCAGTTCTCAGAACTTTGATATGTAGCCCACTTTGATTTTCTACAAGTGCTTTGAAATTTGGAAATTTTTCAAACACTTCACTTTTGTTCTTTAGAAAATAAACCCAAGTTTTTCTAGTAAAATCATCAATGAATGTTAGAAAATATTGGCTGCCTGCTAGTCATGGAGTTTGCATCTGTCCACATACATTTGAGTGAACAATCTCTAAGGGTGCTTTTGCCCTTATGCTTTTCCCTGATGGAAAACTTTCTCTGTGTTGTTTCCCTAAGATACAACCTTCACAAAGGCTGTCCAGTTTCTCTATCAACGGTAATACTCTTACCATTCCTTTTCTACTCAACAAATTAAGACCTCGAAAGTTGAGATGTCCAAATCTCAAGTGCCACAACCAATTTTCATCCTTTGGTACGCTTTGGAAAGCCTCTTGTGTGACTGCTGCTATTACTTCTTTATTTTTCAAATCTGCTTTTATTCTGAGAGGGAACATCCTATTCCTTGTCAGCTTCACTTCAGCAATACATCTTTTGCTGGGTGCTCTATCCATGATGGTGCATACATCATTCACAAAGAAAACATTGTACCCCTTTTGAACAAGCTGACCAATACTCAAGAGGTTACATTTCATTCCAGGAACATAATAGACATCTGCTATGGTTTTGGTTTCACCTTTCTTTGTAAATATTTTAACTTCTCCTTTTCCCATAACAGAAATTTTACTATCAGTCCCAAGTGTGACTTGTGATTTCACATTTTCATCTAATTTAGAAAACAAGGCTATGTTTCCTATCATATGGTTGCTGCAATCGGAGTCTAGAAACCATATATCATCACTGTTTGTTTCAGCCATGTTACAAGCTAAAAGCACATTATCTTGGCTGATATTTTCTCTAGTGATATTTTCACTAGATCTATTATTCATATCGTGCTGCTTCTTCTTACATTCATTGGCATAATGCCCATATTTTTTACAATAATAACATTGGACATTGGATTTTTCATACTTTTGTCCTTGAGCATGATGCTGTACACTTTGTTGACTGCTGCCTTGGCCTTGGTTTTGATTTGGATTGCTCCCTCTTCCTTGAGCATTTGCTGGACTGTCTCTTCCACCTCTGTTTTGGCTTCTGCCTCTTCCTCTCTTGTTTCCTCTGCCTTGACCTCTTCCTCTTCCCAAAGACATCTGGGTCTTAAAGGCTTGCTCTAGAGATGAGTTTTCATTTCTACTCAAACTCTACTCATGTGTTATCAGTGATGCATGTAGCTCATCAACTGAGAAGTTTGAGAGATCCTTTGTCTCTTCTATGGTGGTGACAATCACATCAAACTTTGAGGGTAGGATCCTCAATAGTTTCTCCACAATCCTCCTTTCTTCAAGAATTTCTCGATGAGTCCTTATCTGTGTGACCAGATCAATTACATGTGTGAAGAATGAGTCAATATTGTCTGACTCCTTCATGCAAAGATTCTCAAAATCTCTCCTCAGCAATAGTAGTTTTGCTGTCTTCACTTTCTCCATGCCATGATAGGCTGTCTTGAGAGTTTGCCATGCTTCTTTGGATGTCTTGGTTGCTGCTATCCTTGGAAACACACTCTCATGCACTACTTGATACAAAAATACGAGGGCTTTTGAATCCTTCTTCCTATTGCTCTTCAACAGATCTTTCTCTGCCTGAGTTAATCTGTTAAACTCATTTTCATCTGCTGGTTTCAAACCCATATTCAACAAATTCCCATAGATCTTGTGAGGCAAACAGGGCTCTCATGGTTATTGCCCAATAGTCATAGTTTTTCCCATTAAATTGTGGGAGCTTAGTATTAAACATACCCATGCTAGTGCTTGTGCTGGTGCTGGAGCCAGCCATTCTTGCACTCTAAACTTATGCTTCAAAATACAGATTATGTATTTAAAATCACTGACTGTCTTCAAAAACAACACAGAAAACTAATCTGAGAAATACCTGGATCCTTTCTTGACTATCTTCACTCTGCTGGAAAAGTTGTTGCAGCAAAAAAAAACTCCTTCCTTTAGCTTCTTTGACACCTTCAAAGAGCTTGGACCAGCTCTGATACCATGTTGGGAATTTTTGATAATTCCAAACAAAAAAAACTGAACAGAATAGAGAAATGCTTTGTTTCTTAACACAACGGAAATTAAAAAAAAATCGTTTACGAAATATGGTGTTTCAGCAATGCAAAACCAGTGTTTCAGCAACACTCTATTTTTGACACAGCGAAACAAAAAATAATATTTTCTGATAACAGAGTTTCAACAATGCACAACAAAAGGGACTTTGTATTCATTAATAATACTTCCTCTAATAGAGGGATTACTACAAGGCTGCTTCAGAGGCAGTTCAAAAACTTCAAAAACTTCACTCTGTAAATAAAAATTACATTATTGTGTCTGCACTGCTGTACATTACAGAAAGCAAAATACTATGTCTCCTCTGAAAAATCAACACATTGTCTTTGCACTGCTGTGTCTGCAATTTGCACTGATGTGTCTGCACTGCTGTGCATCTACAAAACAGTCTGTTTCAGCTCAAAAATCTTACACTGTTGTGTGTAAATTTTTTATTCATACATACGTGCTGTTGCATATTACAAAAAAAACTATCTCTGCACTGCTGTGCATTACAAAGAGCACTCTATCTCTGTTTAGCTCACACTACCAAAAAAAAACATTACATTTCATATACGGCAACCAAAAAGAAATTGCATGAACCAAAAAAAAACTACTTGAAATTTTTATGACAAGACCAGAAATTAAAACAAGGTATGGAGGGGCTGACGAATAAGTTTAATTCCTGAAATTTCTAGATGTTGCGGTACATTCTCCATGTCCGCAGTAAAACCTGGTGTTTACTATTTTCACCAACTGTAATAAATGACCACCATTCCATAATAAATCATTATGTAATGGTGAATTCAGGCAAGGACTGGTGCTGCAGCTGTTTAATGGCGGATACATCATTGCAGGGTATGGCAAAGGACTGGGCCTGCAGTTGAAAATAATATTTCAACAAAAAGAACCCGGAAAACCGTGAACAAATTTTGTGATGGGAATGTTCAGTGTACCATGGTTATAACGCTCCCTCTCTCATTTGAAAAATAACGCAAGACATTCACTAATAGGTCAGAGTTATCTCCCTGCCATGTCAACTTACAGTTTCATGATTTACCAGTCAAACGTTGAACTTTTTACATTTTCAGAACTGGTATGTAGCTCGGAGGACAATAAAATGGCAATAAAGTGCTGCAATATTGGTTTGGTTTCTACCAATAGGGACCAGGTGATGAATTTTGAGATTGAGTTTTAATTTTTACCTCGAGTGTAGAATGGGAAAGCGATGGAAAGGATCTGAGGTCTGAGAATCTTGGGACGGAAAATGCATTCAAACATGACAACGAGACAAGAAATTTCAGAACCTATGGAGACAAGTGATTTAGGGCAAGTGAAAATTGTCTCATCCACCAAAGCTGGGAAGTGGGTTTGGGTCAATTTCAAACAATATCGGGGCATTTTAAAATAAAGACTAGCCCATCTAAAATGGGAGAAGACAAGGAAAAAGTGATCTCAAAGGGAAAGTACTTGGGCCCTTCGCAATAAGCACTCAGACAAGGTCCCTTTACAAGCATGTGGCAACAATAAGTCCAGAGGAAAAATAATTGATGATTCTGCCTTCTATAGTCCCACATCCACACCTCTCACTTGGTCATCTTATTTTTATGTAAAAGAACTATTAAATGAAAAACAAAGGTTGGAGGTTTTAGAAGCTAAATAGGAGGAAAGAGATCATAAAATTCATATAATAACAACTGAGAACAAGGCTTTAGCAGAAAGAAATAAAGTTTTGAAAGAACAAGTGGCATTGCTATAGGAAGCTCTCCTGATAGGGAAGACAGAATGACAATGCATGAAGACGAATATGCAAAGAATAAATAAATATGTAGTGGAAAATATAGAGGTGGTGAATGCAAAATCATCCCAGGATAAAGGGGAAATGATTGCCCAAATAGACAACCATGAAGAGAAAGCAAGAGAACAAAGGAAAGGAGATTCCACCAAAGTTTCCAAAACTTGGGCTCAAGTTATTAGCAATCTTGCTAATAAGGAAGGATAAACATTCAGGTTGACAACATGCAAGATGGATAAGATAAGGAAAGACAAAATAGATCAGCAAACATAATGATTAAAGGGGTGAAAGATTATAGGAAAAATGAATGTATCTTGAACTTGCAAGAGACTTCTTGAAAGACAAGTTGTTATGGCAAGGAAAAATATGCCAAGCATGGAGGGTGGGTAAGTTTAATGGTGAGAGATCTAGGCCCATAAAAGTCGTCATGCATAGCTTGCGAGATAATTATATCGTTCTAAGCAAGAAGCATCTCTTAAGGGGTTCTCGATTTTTCTAGAATAAGATTTAATTGTAAGACACCAAGTGGAAAAGAGGGAGGAAATGTTAATGGTTAGGACAGCAAGAGATGAAGGCAAGGGAGCATGGATTTATAAAGGTAAAGTTGTGATAACGCGATTTGGGCCTCCTTCCAAAGCAGAGCAACAAGATGGTAATAAAGAAGAGGCAACACACTCTTCAACATGAAATCAAGAGCAAGGTCAGTATGGGAAAGTAGGGACAAAGACTCAAATGTGATTCTTTCATGTGAAAATAAATAGCAATCAATTCATACCCAGGTTTCCTTCAGATTAGTTTTCTGGAACTATAGAGGTTGCCCATGGAGACGAGGACCTGGGTTAGGGCCTATTACGGAAGATAGAAACACATGAGAATGAAGGGTGCAAGACAACTCCGTTTGAAGGATACTGGAAGATGGCAGCATGGAACAAGGCATCAGGGAATGGCAAAGGGCACGGGGGTATCATGGTTTCAGTGAGGGAAAAATAAGGTCGTCTCATTCAGTTAGAAAAAGAAGACTCAAATAAACAATTCATTTGGTTTAAAATATAAGAAAATGGAAACCACATCAGAATTGCAACATGTTATTTTGCGTCGCGAGTTTCAAAAATATACAAAGGTAGAGGGCTTGACCACAAAGATCCCTTTGCAACCTTAAAAGAAGATATTGCAACACATTCTCAGCTAGGTGAAGTCCTTATAGTGGGTGATTTCAATGCTAGGACTGCAAGTGAGCAAGCTAGCATTCTTTGTTGTAAAGAACACTGCAACCCTATTTGGCTTGTAGAAGAGAGTAATCATCAGTGGGAAAGATTTTCAGAGGACAAGCGTTGCAATCTCTTTGGTGAACAATTTCTTATTCTATGTGGGGCCTTTGATTTAGCATTTGTAATGACTTGACTAGATGGGAAAATTCTGATATTCACTTGCAATACTTACAATGGAGCAAGTGTAGTAGATTACGTAATTTTCTCGCATGGTTTGTGTGAGAAAATGGAGGAAGTTTTGATTGGAGATCAAATTTGGGACTTAAAATAAGATCAAAAATCAATTTATTTAAGTTTCTCTTGGACTGTAAATAAACAATTAGAGTAAAAAATTCAACATGTGCAACAAAATCTCCCAAAGGGAAGAATTCTTTTGACTCAATAAAATTGTAATACCTTCAAAATGAGGCTAGAGAGGCTCCTCAAGAAGGAGAAATCACAATTCACGACCTTAATAGTCATGGATTAAAACATTTAATTCAATGCGCACTTGTAGAGTGCAAAAGAGCAAAAAATAAGAAGTCTGAAACAAATTGCTTTCTGGTTAATGCTTGGTTTGACGAGGAATGCAAAAAGGCAAGGAGAATGTGGAAAGAGTCAAACAAGGATAACATAAATCTCAAAGCTTACAAGTATTTATTATGCAAGAAAAAGGTCGATTTCATGGTTTCAAGGAGGGAAGAACTAATCTTCCTTGGGAAAAATAATCCCAAATTATTTTGGAAGGAGCTCCAATTGAGAAAGATACAAACTGGAAATAATATTACAACGTCTAAATGGTTTGACTATGCAAAAAAACTCTATGAACAGGATCCCAAGGTTGTCCCTCCCTCCTTGGTCAACATTGATACTGAACTCTTCACAGTGCAAGAGGTAGTGATGGTTATCAAAAAGGTTGGTTGTTGGAAAAGAAAAATACTTAGCTGAACTCCAAACAACATATCTAAAGTGGCGTTCAAATATTCTTGCACCTCACATTTCAAAATTTTTCAACATCATACAACAGGGGCTCCTCATAGATTGGACAACTAGTCTGGAAATACCTCTTTTCAAGAGTGGTGAAGTTAATAATCTCTCCAATTATAGGACCATAATGATAAACCCTTTGTTTGCAATGCTATTTGGAAGCATTCTAGAAATTAAAATTAGCAAGTGGGTAGAAGAAAGAGAAAAACATGCGAAAGGAAAAGCAAGTTTTAGACTGAAACATTCCATAGTTGATCATTGTATAACTTTAAGGCACATCATTGAAAAAGTTTGGGAGAAAAAGGAAGAAGTCTTTTGTTGATTTCATAAAAGCGTTTGACACGACTGCTAGGGATAAGGTTTGGCACAGAATGGAGGAACTTGGGGTTCCTAAACATTTGAGAGCAGCTATGCATACGCAATATGAAGAGGTGAAAGTCAAAATTAGAACTTCAGTAGGCATTTCTGAAAGTTTTAGAAGCGATATCGGGGTCAAGCAAGTTTTCCCACTGTCTCCTACCTTTTTGGTTTATATATCGACAAGCTTGAGGAGTGGTTAAATTCTCAAGGGGGTGATGGTATCTATTTGGGCGAGTTTGTTATAAGGCTCCTTTTGTAAGTAGATGAACTTATTTTAATTACTAAATCAGCTCTCGGTTTGCAAGAGCACTTACTATCCCTTGACCAATTTTGTAGAAGTGTGGGGATGCAAGTCAATATCAGCAAATTGAAAGTAGTGGTTTTCTCTAAAAAAAGGAAACATAACCAGCATAAGTTATACTTTGAAGGAAACATTATGGAAGAAGTTGCAGATTAAAAATACCTTGGAATTGACTTGAACAAAAATCTAATCTGGGATGGTTGTAGAAATAAAATAACTTTGGGGGGTTGGAAAGCATTTTATGCTTTTCAAAAAAGATGTAGAGAGGCAAAGTTATGGGACTACAAAACCACTCAAACTCTTTTTGGGTTTCTAGTGATTTTGATGAATCTCTGTGGTTGTGAACTATGGGCCAACAGTACATTCGACATGCAGTGGAAACAAATTGAGAAAATTCAAAATCGTTTGATTACAAGAAAATTCAAGATTAAAAGTGTAGTTCCTTATGCTATCTTATTAAATGAAACAGGGGTTGTTTCTATTGAAGCAATTTCTATGGTGTGAGCCATAAGGTATCTAAAAAAAATTGAGCAAATGGAAGAGGGTAGATGGCCTAAAGTTGTCTTTAATGACATATTTAACAACATAAAAAAGACTTGGATGCATAAAAATAACAAATGGTTTAGTAAATGGGGTATTTGCCTGAACACGTGTCCCATAAACAACAGAGAGATAAAAGATTTTGTTATGCATAAGTTCCACAAGCGTACTTGGGATAACGAGCTAAAAAATAAAAAAATACTTTATTGACGTGTTTAATCCCACTCATAGTCATCAACCAAAAGCATACATAGAGGCCAATATCTCTTGGAGAGCCAAAATTCTTATTGCTCATTTAAGGACTAATTCTCATCAACTCCGTTGTGAAAGAGGGCGGTGGAAAAGGCCAAAAGAAGTGTGGGAGGAAAGAGTATGCATTTTTTGTTCTTCTTGAAAAGTGGAAATAGAAAAACATTTCATTATAGAATATGAGGCCTTCAAAAACAATAGGGAAAGTTATGCAGATATGTTGGCAGCTAGCTCTTGGGATAATCTATTTAGCGAGGGGTTTGTCGAGAAGCTGGAATCATTTATTGTTAGACTTCATAGAAAAGGGTCGAATACATAAAGCAAATGAAGAAGCAATCTGTCCCATAGGTTATCTTTAGCCTCATGGACGTTATAATACTTTCTTTGTTCTTTCTTTCTTCTAATAAATCATATGAAGTGTTCACGTGGTTTATTTTTCCGTTCACCTATAGGGTAGATTTGACATGATTTTGGGTTGATTTAATTTTGCTTTAATATTAACGAACAAACTCAATGGAAAACCATAGGCTTACGATTACAACTTAAGAATTTATGGATGTTTTCTATGTTAATTTTAATAATATAATGGCCTAGATGCTTTTACATCAAAATCGAATGATAGATAATCATAGGCTTAAATTTGGAATTAATTTGGAATTTTAGTCATATATTTAAACTTGGAATTAACTTGGAATTTGGTTTTAAATTTATTCATGAATGTTGTGTGTTTATTTTTGTTTGTGTTTTTATTATTATAAAGAGTTGATGTTCCCAATTGATTTTATATAAAATAAAAAGTGACAAACGTGAGTGTTAATGTATATAAAAAATGATATTTCAACATCCACGAGACTAAAAATAGTTTATGGGACGATCAGTTCTCTGCTTTTCTCCTTTTGCAATTCAATGCTTTTCATATTCAAATTTATGATGAGATGATCCAAGCTTATAACAATCCCCTTGCTAAAAAGATAATGCCAATAAACCAATGCTAACATATTCCCATAACTTTCTCTGATGTCTTTGAATGTGTCATATTCCCAAATGAAATGTTTTTCTGATTCCACTACCCTAGACGTGCAAAATGTACACACCCATTCTTCCCAAGCTTCTTTAGGCATTTTCCACCGTTTTGTTTCACATCGAAGTTGATGCGAGTTGGTTCTTAATTGAGCAATAAGAACCTTTTCCCTCCACAGAATCCTAACTCCAATGTACTCTTTTTGTTGGAGATCACACGTAGGGTTGAATTCCTCAAGGTAGTACTTCTTTCTACCCAACATTTTTCCCCATACTAGTTTATGAAACTTCTCACTAACAAAATTATTTAGCTCCTTCCTATTCGTGGGACAGGCATTGAGGTAGATATTCCATTTTTGCATTCATGTGTAGTTTTGTCTTATCCATGTTTTCTTTCTTTCACTCGCCTTCATTGAAGATAACCTTAGGCCATCTACCTGCTCCCATTTGCTCAATTATTTTTAGATATCTTATGAGGCGCACGATAGCAATTGCTTCCATGGGAGTTGCCCCTATTTCACTCAACATTATTTGATAAGATACCGAACTTTTTATTTTGAACTTGCTCATAATCAAGCATCTTTCGCTTTTCTCAATTTGTTTCCATTTTGAGTTAGGGGCACTGCTAGCCCACAATTCACACCCATATAGCATCATTGGACAAACTAGGAGTCCAAAAAGCACTTTAATTGTTTTCCAATCCTATGACTCTGCCTCTCTGCATCTGTTTTGAAGAGCATATAATTCTTTCCACCCTCCTAACATTCTCTTCTTTCTGTTGTCCTCCCAATTAAGTTTGTTGTTGAAATCAATCCCCAAGGTACTTGTACGCATTTACTTCTTCAAGAATGTTGCCTTTAAAGAAGAACGTATGTTGGCTCTGCTTCCTATTATTAGACAAAATCATTATTTTTCTCTTGCTAGTATTGACTTGCATCCCCACTGCTCTACAAAAATGCTCAGGGGCATGTAGGTGCATCTACAATCCATGGGTCAATTTAGAAATAAATACAAGATCATCATGATATAAAAGAAGCTTTATCACAAATTCCTCCAACCGAACACCATCTCCACCTTGCAGATTTAGCCACTCTTCCTTGGTCTATCAATATATAAACCAAAAAGAGTAGGGGATAGAGGTAAACCTTACTTGACTCCAATGTCACTTCTAAAGATTTTTGAAATACTCGTCAAGGTTCTAATTTTGACTTTCACCTCTTCATAATGTTTATGGACAACGACTCTATAATGCAAAGGAATTTCAAGTTCTTCCATTCCACACCACAACTTATCTCTAGGGACTGTGTCAAATGCCTTTTTGAAGTCAACAAATCAATAAAAAAACTTCTTCTTTGTCCCCCCAAACCTTTTCAATAATGTGTCTCAACGTAATACGATGTTCCACTGTAGAATGCTTCGGCCTAAAATCCTCTTGTCTTTTTTCCCTCTTTTCTTTTACTTCTGCCCACTTATTGATTCTATTTTCTACCATGTTGCCAAAAAGATTTTAAAACAAAAGATTGATCATAATGGTTCTATAATTGGAATGATTATTAATGTCTCCAATTTTAAAAAAGGATATTGCTAGGCTAGTTGTCTAGTCTCTTGGGAATCCTTGCTAAATGATGTTGTTGAATATTTCCATGATATGTGGTGCAAGAGTGTTTATTCCCCATTTTAGATACTCTGCTTGAATTTCAACCAATTCCTTTTCCTTTCCCGTTTTCAACTTCTTAATTCCAATATCCACCTCTTGTAATGTGAAGAGCTTTGTAGTTGTGTTGATATTGGGGGGAGGCTCAACCTCTGATTCTTTCTCATAGAGTTGTGTTGCTTATTCAAACCACTGATTGAATGCAATATTATTTTGGATTTGCTTCTTCCTTCGTTGAAGTTCCTGCTAGAAAAGCTTTGGGTTATTCTTGCCTAGATATATTAACTCTTCTTGCCCTATTTGCATGAACTCATCTTTTTTCCTTTTTAGCATCTGCTTATATAACTTTACATTCATCTTATCATTGCCTGCCTTTTCCAAGGTTCTCCTTGCCTTTTTTCATTCCTCATCAAACTAACCATTTATAGGAAAACAATTTGATTTTGATTTCCTATTTTTTGTTTTTTTGCACTTCTCAAGTGCACTTTGAATTATATTTGTTAACTCATCACTATTGAAGCTTTGGAAACTAATTTTCTCCTTCTAAATTAATCTCTCTTGCATTGTCTTGAAGATAATACACTTTTCTTGTGTTAGAAGAATTTTGCCCCCTGATAGTGATTGTCGGGAGCATTGGGCTTTCCTCCTATGTTGTCTTTCTTCAAAACATGATAACTTTATATAAAGTGGGTTATGGTTTGATTTTAAGTTCCAAATATGCTCTCCAATCTTAAATTCCATTTATCTTTTCTATCAAACTTTGTGAACAAATCACATAGTCAATGACACTTGCCCCATTGTATGTGTTGCAAGTGAAGTTTAGAGACCTTTTCCATCTATCTAGACAATTGCAAATAATTAAGTTGGAAGCACCACATAGTGGAAGTAGCTCCTCTCCAAAATGATTGCTAACTTTGTCATCTTTTGAACATCTCACCCATTGGGGGGATTCTCCTCTTCAGTGAGCCATATAGGATTGTGATCCTCTTTGCAACAAAGAATACTAGCTTGTTGATTTGTTGTTATAGAATTTAAATCTCCCACTAAAAGAACTTCTCCATGCTGAGAGTATGAGGAAATATCTTTCTTTAAAGCTGCATACGAATCCTTGTTGTCTAGCCCCTTATTTTTGTAAGTTTTGAGACTTGAGGGGCAAAATAGCATGTTGCAATTCTTATGTGATTCTCATTCTCTGATATTTTCAATCTTAAATATTATTTCTTTGCATCTTCTTTCATTGACTGAATGTGGCGACTTTCTTTTTCTTTCACTAAAACTAGTATTTCCCCATACCCTTTTCCATTCTTTGCTACCTTGTTCCAAAACGCTAACTTCAAATAACCATCAAACACAAGATTTTTGCAACCATCATGTTCATGACTTTGCGTGAGACAAATTATGTCTCTACCTTCTGCAATAGGCCCTAACCTCGGTCCCCTCATCCAAGGGTAACCTATATAATTCCAACAAACTAAACTTAGGTAGACCTGGGTAGGATTTGAATGCTACGCAGTTTCACACATAAGATTCAAATTTGGGTCTTCACCCCTTTTCATCCATGTTGATCTTGTTGTTTCAATCCCTATTATTGAATTCTCTGTTTTTTCTCTACTACCAGCTTGCTGCCTTATTTTTCCCTGAGGTCCAAACACTGTAATAACTACTTTACCATTATACAACCATGCCATTTTCCCTTCATTTCTTGCCGCTCTAATTTTCTTCACTTCTTCCTTTCTCTCCTCTTGTTGTTTGTTTGTTAAATCTTCATCTAGGAAGAAGTGTGACCCTTTCAAGAGTTTCTTTTTGTTCAAGAGACGGTGTTCGTCTTGCACGCTTGCCATGGTGACTTTTATGGGTCGAGGTCTCTCTTTGCATATTTTCCCCACCCTCCTTGCCTAAAAAATTTTCCCTTTCTAGTGTAGTTTATCTTTCAAAAAGCACCTTGTCAAATTGAGAGTAATTTCATTCTTCCCATAATCTCTTATTATCCTGATAACAAAGTTTGTTTCCCTGTCATTTCTTTCTTTGTGTTCTCTTTCCTGTGCTCTATGAAAACTTGCATCTTCTTCTTCCTCTGTCCTTATGTAACTATTAGCATATTCAACTCTAGCTTTGATTTCTTTTGGATTGTCTTTCCTATTGTTCTTTTTTTCCTTCTCTTTCGAAAGGTATGTTTACTGAGATACTTTTGTATCTACTTGAGTTGATTTAGAAATTATCACATCCTCGTTTGTTGCTATTGGTTTTTTCAAAGTTTGCCACACTGTCTTCATGATTTTCCATTCTTGTTTCCTTGTCTCTAGAGCCTCTTGTAACATTGTTACATGTTCTTTTAAAATTCCATTACTTTCCATTAAACATCGATTTGTAAATGTGATCTCTGAAATTTTGCAGTCCCTTTCTTGTTCTTTGGCTTCCAAAATCTCCAGTGTTGTCTTGGCCTTCATCAGTGCTTGGACATAGAGATTGGATGACCAAGTAAGAGGTGTAGATGTGGGATTGTAAATGGTTGACTCTTCTCTATTTTTGCTGTTGTTATTTATATTCTTTCTATGGCACCGTTTTCTTCTTATTTGTTCCCATTTAAGGCGAGAAAGCCTATGCCTTGAAATGCCCCGATATTGCTTTGCATTTACCCAAATCCACTTCCCTGTTTTATGTGTTGAAGCAATTTTGACTTGACCCAAATGATTTGTTTCCACAAAAACTAAGATTTCCTTGCCATTTTTAACATTTACTATTGATAAGCTTTCCATTTTTAGATGAGACCACACTAAATAAATAAATCTCCTTAAGCTGATGAAAAACCCTTTTTTCACTTTACTAGTTTCGAACCAAAGATGTGTAACAAAAAGCTGAGACTTTCTGAAAACAAGCCATGAGCACTCTTTAACGAACGAATCTAAAAAACCACGAGACTACTGTCATTGAAACTTGAAACTCATGAGTCAAAATCAACCCAATTTAGCACAATTTCGGACGAAATTCAATTCCCAAAAAAACAACAATGGCCACCAAAACTCCAATCCTATCGATCGCTACCACGATTTTGTTGTTGTTGCTCTCTTTCTTTTCTTTCACTTCGATGTATTGATTGTTCACAAGACGATGGTGATATTCACAACCTCTGATTGAATGGCCAGGCTCGGATGTCTCAAAATCATGTTAAGGAAAGTATATATTTGTGTGTTTCAAGATCAACTCTTTTGTTGATTGATGGCCTAGTTCCTTGACTGTCGCTGATCCCGACCTGATGGTTGCCCTCAACGCTAGACAAATTCACATTGAGAACGTCAGACAATGTCGATTGGGTCAAGATGGATCTCAACACAACTTTTTTTTTTTTGGAAGAGGATGAATGGTTGTATGTTATCTCGAAACATACATGGTAACTTAAAAAATACAAGAGATTTCCAGAGAGAAATTAATGAAAGTTGAAATGCAAGAATAAGGAGTTTAATGGAAGTTGAGATGAAAGAGTAGTTAAAAGAGAATTTCTAAGTAAAAATTGACAATCACAAATTTGAGTAAAATGTAAAATAAAAGGTATGAAAAATACAAAAAAAAACTTCATCAAATTTTTATTTGATGGGAAAACAACATTTGAAATTCCAAGCCTTTGTAGTTGACATTGTGTTCTAGATGGTTGAATTCAGAAAAACAACATGACACTTAATCTTCCGGACATAGCATAGTTAGTTTGACTTTTACTATATTTTTATTTATACTATATATTTTGATGTAATGTTGGCTCGACTTTGGAGACGGCGTTTTTTGGGGTGGGACAAACTTTAGTAATTAGTGTACCGATTCATTGTTCATCATGCTTTTCGGAAGGGATGCAATACATGATTTGGTTCAGTGATTGAAATGATGACCTAGAAACGATATGCACCATATATTTGAAAAAGTGGAATACAGTCTTTTAAAACTATTTTTAATATAATTAAAATGTATTATAATATTATAAACCATATATTTGAAAATGGTGGTGATACAGTTTTTTTTATATTTTATATAATAAAATATAAAATATTATAAAAGTTGTATTTTTATTTAAACTTAAATAAATATTAAAATGCTTTTCAACTTTTGAGTTGCCTCTTTATAAAAGCATCAGATGTATCAGTTTGTTTCCATATATTTGAAGTTTTTGGGTTGGGAGCTTTGTATAAATGGTTTTAAGTTAGGATGATTAAAAAATTGCTCTTTTTCCCGGTAATATGCTTTTAAATTATTTGATTTGAAATTGTTTTTATAAATGTTTTTTTTTTTATTATTTAATTTTGATACATAAAGTTCTATATAGTATATAAGAATTTCATTATTATTTTTTATTTTGCCCAAAAAGAAATTATGTGTGATTCAAAGAGTGA
Source organism: Pinus taeda (assembly GCA_000404065.3). Taxonomy (NCBI): domain Eukaryota; kingdom Viridiplantae; phylum Streptophyta; class Pinopsida; order Pinales; family Pinaceae; genus Pinus; species Pinus taeda. The sequence goes on from APFE030160192.1 coordinate 98,885, forward strand.
TAGTGTAATTAAAACTATGTTTAATAGACATACAAAGGTCTGGAGTCTCATATAAAGAAAAATAAAATCAAGAAAATAATAAGATTGATTCTCATTGAACACTTAAAAGTATGACTACAAAGAAAAACAATATAGAACTTATCACTCGTGGAGGACTAGATATTTGAATTTTTTATGTTGTCTTGTTCACATCTAACTCAACATATTCTTCAATGATAATTGGCTTAGAAGAGGTTCACTAGGAGTCCAAGGCCTCTTCTGCCTTTGCTAAGTAATCCTTATCATTGACTTACAATTCTAACACTGAATATAGCCTTGCAAATTGCCTTGAACTTAGCTTCAAATGTCATCAACCTAGATAGAATTTCCTACTATTGAGCTCCCTTTACTCAACTAGTTAAGTTATAAGGGCTTTGGTGGCCCAATATAACTCAATGGTTCAAAACATTTTAGTGTATATGGTTTTAGAAAAGCTAGAGTTAGAAAATCATCCTTGCTAATCTTGTTTAATTTTCTCCTTACTAACAAACTTTCACTTTCTAAAAACAATATCCTTCATAGCTTCCACCTCCTCTTTAATCATAGTAGGCAACTTAATCTAAAAAAGTTATCTTCTTGCTTGGCAACGTTTTAAGCCATGTTCATGGAGGGAATGGGGGCCTTATAGATGGAAGGTCGAGAGGAATTCACCCAATACCCCATATAAGAGAAAATCCTATAGCTAGGAATAAGAAACTAGATGTCCCCTACCTTGGACTACAAACCCAAAGAAAAATTAGGGCTAAAGCCACAAGAGAACCCAAACAGACAACAAAATTAAAACTCAAGGAAACCACAACAAAACTTATAGGATGTTACCACCAACCAAGTGGAGGACTAGGTACAAAAAAAAGTACTGAAGCCTAGACATTATTTCCCCCCAAGGCAAAATAGAGTAGCACCTCTGCTCTAGATAAAGCCCCAACTACCACCTGCGACCATAACAACTTGCACAACAATTATCTCAACACCATCATCGAACCAAGCTCTTAGAAAACACACCATAAACTCCCATTGTCTCATTGTCCTAGCTCAATAGAGCCATCTCTCTTTGCACTAGGCTTAATTCAAATCAAAGCGAGTCGTCTTCCCTGGAGTATGAAGAAAAATAGCTTACTCACCACTGCTGGCTACTCCTTAACCTTAAAGCCCTCTCTAAGCTATGTATATTACAATCATGGAAAATTTCTTATTTTCTTGAGCCAAAGTAATTTGCAAGAAAATCGAATAGTTATTGGAAGAATGATTGTGATGCAGTGCATGTGCTGACAATCACTGCATATTCTCTTAGTTGTGTCGCCTTAGGCCATGGTCAATCATTATGAACTTGGTTACCTTTGTGTTGCTTTATTATTTTATAGCTTTTGTTTTTGTTAAATGTTATACTTATGTGTTGGTGTGACTGTATTGTTTATGTTCAACCTGGGTGGATTTTAATACTTGTATTTATATGGAGGCTCATAATAAAATGGTATAGCATCCCCATGAGTTGGTTGTTGTACCACCTTAATTTGAATCTAATTTCTCTTAGGGTCTACAACCAGTGATATAAAACATCCTTGGAATGAAAATTACGCTCCCTTTGTCCAAGGGTTGACATGATCTGGGAGTGTTATTTATGGGGTTTATTGTAATTGGTTGAATATGGAACATGGGAGAAATCATAGTAGGCATGGGGTAGGGGGTCGTGGTCCTCAAGGTCATAGTAGATCCCATCAACAAGCTCAGGACGCTGCTAATAGATACCATGCGGTGGTCCCTCTTGATACCCATAATGCAATATATAACTTGAAGTATCATGTTGTTAATGAAAGATAGGTCTTCTTAGATTGTAAGATCATAAAAGTTGTAGCTACTTGGGTTCCTGACCCAAGGTATACTTGGGATGAAGGAAGCATTATTTTGGAGCACTGACACTTTATTGGAAAATTAAGACTCTAATGGGTAGGATTTTAATGGATAAGCAGGCTAAGGGATACATCATATTTGTTGGTCTTGAGGATGTTAAAATATACAAGTGTGATGCAAATCTAATTAAGATTTGCTTAAAATCGGCCCCTCTCTCAGTTTGTCCCTCATATTAAGTGCTTCCTCCAATTCCTTGATCAAACCTCTATTAAAACACGGTGGAAAAATTAACTACAATGGAAAAATTCAAATAAAACAGGGTAAAACCATTGTTGGTGCTTCTCAAATCTCAGGTCTCAGATCAAATGGCTTCTTGGGGCTTTCTGACCTTAGATCTCAGATCTTGGATCTTGAATTATTGCTCTTCTCAAGTCCTCGAATCTTAGCGACCTTGAGACCTTCACTTCCTCGCAGTCTCGAGACTTAAGCCTTCAGGATCTTGAGTCTCGGTAGTCTCTTTAAATTCAATTTAAATGAACATCCAAGGTTCTGACCTCCAATATGGGCCCACTCAATGTTATAAAGGACTTGCACCACAACACTTGACAGTCTGAGAAACAAAAATATTTTCCATCACTGTCACTTGATGGAAAATTGTAATGTTAAAAAACTTATAAGATTATGATGTCCTAAGAGTTGGTTCTCTAATACGAATTCCGTTAATAGATGGTCTTGTCCCCGAAACTTGACAAACTTCTCTAAAAAGAAAAAAATGGCTAAGTGTTGGCTACTTTCATCGTATTCTTGGATTCAATTCTTTGACTCCTTTAAATTCTATGTGGACTTCCGGACTCTCTGCTCGGATCCTTCCTTCCGCTCTACTTAAACAACTCTCACACTTTCCTGCTCTTCTTGTAACATTTTGACGATGATACATATACGTACGCAGACTCTTGGGTCTGTTTAATTAAATACAAGGTTTAAAGAATTAGAAGAAATAAATAGATTACAAAAGGACTGGTTAAGTGAGCTTGAAGATCTTGAAGCCAAAGGTCCATGCATACAATATCTCTCTCCTCTCCACCACTTTCATTAATCAAAGAAAATATATGAATTACATTATTTAGTTCAAATCTTAGAAGATAGGATCTAAAGACCCATTTGGGGCAAATTGAATGAAAATATAACTACTATAACAAATTGTCTAATTTAATTAGTTACTTGCCCAATTAAATAAAATCCCAGCCTAACAAACCACACATTGAGGAACCAATTCCTGTGGTAAAAAGCTTTTGACCTCTCATTCAAAGAGAATTACGGATTCCCCTGCATCATACTCCCAAGGAAAAAAGATTTCATGGTCTCCTGTCCATGAGTTCTTCAATAAATTTTCCACCCTTTTGTATGAGTGTTATAGTCATCCAAGTTGCATATGTCACTGGTAGGTTCTTCCACTTAACCAAGTAGTCAAAGTATTATTTATCCCTAGTTGTCTTGATTAATCTTTTGTCCAAAATCTTCTTTGGCTGCAAAGGTTCAATTACTAGAAATTGTTTCTCCCATTGTACTGGTTGCTGCTTATGATCACTCGTTGGTTGTCCTGTGTCACATGCATACTTATATAGATCCGCTACAATAAAAATAGGTGAAACTCCAACTCCAGGTGGTAATTCAAGTTCATAAGCATTGGAAAAAAATTTCTTCAGAATTTTTCCGGGTCATATCTTTTTAAACTTCAATTTGTTGTACTTGTTGTGGCTAATTCTAGCACCTGCAGCACAAGTGCTTTAGGGGACACGGAAAGCCTCCTAGAGACAACCTCTAGGTTGATTGTAGACCAGTGCCTAAGACATCTTAAATAGAGAAGTCCATGTAAGATTATGAGTGGGATTTCTGTTGCACTCCAATTGTCACGTAATAAAAAGAGAAGAAAAGGGGCTTGGCTCAATAGGTCTTTATTAAGGTGGACCTAAGACAATAGATGGATCCAAATGCGGGGGGTATATTGGGACAATCTCAAAGAGAAATGTCTTCTTCTAATCACTGACACACAATAATCAGACAACTTAATATTGAGATTGTAGTAATGGTGGAGAGGAAGAGAGGAAGGAGGGAAATAGATGTTCAGGGTTGTAGCAAATAGAATCCTCAACAACAATGTTCCAGCAAAAATATGGAAGAGGAAGGAGGTGGAGTGATAGAAACAGTGGAGCGCAAAAGAAGGTTTCAGGCCAAATATAATACGTGTATCATTATCTGCTAACAACATAAGTAAATTTGAGCTAACACAGGTAGTGCAGGTTAATCAAATACACCAGTAAATCTGTAATTTCTACAGGTACTGTACGTTGGTGAATAACACAAGTAAATCTGGATTATGCACAGGTATTGTTCTCTATTTAACAACCAAGATAAATCCATGAATCAGAGAGAAACCAACACCTTCATTATATTATTTCAGAGAATGGAAAACACAAATGAAATGAGATTTACCAAGAAGAAACATACTACACATTGATCATGCTTGGAATCACCAGGATAGTTTCATTCATACTTAGAGGGTCCAAATAACTAGTCCATACATTCAGCACAACATCAGTCAAGGCCCCCATGAATAAGAAAATAGAACCAAAGTGGCATCTCAAAATTCAAACACTACATGTGAGAAATTTCGAAACCTTTTCTAAGTGTTTCTTCCCCCTATTTATAAGAAGGGGCGGATCTTGGATTACAATTTATCCAATATCTTTGCCTGAGCTCCAGCTGTCTCATAGACTAGTTATCTCAGTGTGTAAGGCTATATTTCCCAAAATTATTACAATCGGGATTCGATCCCTTCTTGGAAATAGCAAGAAATTTGCAAAATAATAAAAAGAAAGATGGAAACGAAAAGATAATGGAGGAAGTGTCCCCTCTGTTGTTCCTGTGAATGGCATCTGGTCAAGCCATGTCTCAGTTATGATGTGATTCTCCTGTTGCTCGACCGGTTCTTGTCGCTTCTGCCTTTACTGCCTGAATAGCTCATTCTATGGAGTAGGGAGTGGGTCAACTATGAATGCGTGTTGCGAAGTAGGAATGGAATGTGTCCAGGCAGTCCTTAGCTGGGTATTGGAGTGGAGCCCCATACTGATCCATTAATCTTCCTGAGTCCCCATACTTTCACTTAAAATAATTTATTTCATTTCTAAGGGTATTTCTGTCCTGGGTTACTTGTTGCAAGGGATCCTATTGGACCAACCCATATTACTCAGCCACCGCCCCATAATTTTGTTTAAAGTATCAGTTGTCGACCCATATGCCTTCAATTCCCTATACCGTGCTATAGGGGCCTTGTTGTACGCTGGGCTTTTCCTCTTAAATTAATGTTTATAGGGTGGGACCTTCCGATACACTTTAACCGCTTTTCTTCGGCCCCCTTTTGTAATTTCCTTCATATGACTGGGGGCTTGAACTAGGCGCTTAGCCTTCAAGTGCTAAGGCCTTTAGACTCTTGTCCAGGGAGCTTTTTCCTTTTTTAATTATATTCCCACACACTGGTGCTTTATAGTGCTTGCCTTTGATAACACCCCCTAACACTTGCAATCACTGATCTGCGAGATTGGGTCAACTCGGGGTATCGCAATTGCAACATGAGAGAGGGAGAGATCCATCCACTTCTTTTCATTGCGCAGGTTGACTGTCCTGATGTGGGATCCTCATAAACTATAATACATAAAATATCACATCTAAGAGGATCCCCCACATATCACAATAAAAAAACTGGAGGGATTATGGTGGAGGGCCTTGACTTGTGCAATCATCGATTGTGGGAATGACGATGTCATTAGTGCCACGTGTCACCCTATGAGTGGTGACACATGTCACTCAAATATTCCCCCATTAGGACCTTGAAAATGTTGAATTTGCATGATACGTGTCATCCGTACATCCACGTTAGCTTCGTACTACCATGTCACGATGACATCAGCTGCCATGTCATTTATAAGGACGAATGATAGTCTGCCACTTGGCCCCCTAGAGGAGAGAGAAGAAGGCTGACCGGCCTTGGGTTTTCCTTAAATTTCTTTGTTAAATGATTTAGGCCTTCCTCGCCAATTTAACACTTTATTGACGATTTAACACTTCACAACCTTTTAACACCAGTCCTGTCCCGAATTGCTGATTGTTGATCACCGATGTTGCGGGGAGTGCGATATGCAGGATTTCGGGATGTAGGACTGCAGGATTGCAGTATTGCGGGACTGCGATACACAAGATTGAAAGGCAGCAGGATTGCGGGACTGCGCTATGACTGATATGCAATATGTGGGACTGTGGGATTTTCCCACTGCTGATCACCGATTTACTGTGCCCAGGGCCCTCCAATATGCTATTCTCTTTCATTTTAAGGCAACATAACCCCCATCTTCAATCTGCTCTAACTTCTGCCCCAGAATTCCATTTTTGTACTTCCATATACTGTTGGAAAGCTTATCATGATAACTATGCAATAGAGAGGGTCCAACCAAGCTTTGAGAACTTCTGTGGTTTGGGAAAAGGCTTCAAAATTCACTACTTTTCTACAATCCGGGCAACTGATAACTTGTAAAGTAGTGAGTGATAACATTGGTTCCAACTAGGGACAATGCCTTGCTGGAAAGGTGTTGAGAACCTGTAGAACAATATCCTTCACCATTGGGCATGGAGTTAGAAATATATGAACTTATATAAAATCTCCATGAACCTTTATTTGCAGGGAGTCATTTCCTCCTCCAATTGAAATGTAGAAAAAAAAAATTCTAACAACTAGAAATTAATTGATCAACTAGTGAGCTTATTTATATACATTCCTACTTATGCACAGGGCTCAATTCACCTAAGTAAGTTCAACCCTCCAATGGAGCCAGACTAGCGTTTGGGTGCTGGACCTAATGCCTTCGTGTTGTTGAAATTTAAAGACAAAACAAGCATGCACCATGAAAAATCTGCAAATAAGAAGCTTTGATGCATACTCCAGAAACAACCTTTGATGTTGACTAAAGAATGTGCTCATGTAATGAACTACAAGGTCGTGGGACTGACAAAGAAAGTTTGCAGCTACCTCTTTTTTATAAACAGTTTGCTGACCAATGTCTTCTTGGTCAGGGCAGCTACAAACACAATTTAGCTCCTTAGCCTCAGATTTTTCAAGAAAAACTTAATGATGATATTTCACTACCCATTCTTTAAAGGGTCAGCCCTCTTGGAAATCTGTAATGGAGTCTTTAGCTTCTGAACTATAAGAGTCATAGACTGGAGGGTCCCCTGAGAATTCCCAGTAGGAACCTTTCTATAATAAATAATCATAGACACTACTTGGTCCTTCAAGTTCAAGTTCTTCTTGAAAAAAGGGTTATTGGGAGCAGGCACCCCACTTGCTGGTAAACAGCTCCTTCTGAACCTCCATGGCCATCTCATCCTCCTCTGAATAATATGAATCATAAATTGGAGGAGTTTCTTGATCGGGTGTGCATTGTAAATTGGAGCCTCTTTACTAACCTCCTGGTAGGCCTCCTCTTCTTGTGCAGCTTCCCATGACTAGGATTGTGGCTCTCATCACTTGAATCTCCCTCAAAGTCATATACATCATAGGAAGGAGAAATGTCAAATTCAACCGAATCATACCTCTCAGGGTTTATTTGCAGCTCAATGATGTTTCCTTCTTCTCTTTCTTGCTCATTAGGTGATGCTTCTTGATGCGAGTAGATGTTTTCTTGGAGTGGAGCTCCACAAACATCTTCAACAAGGTCATCAAACTCGAGAATGTCTTCGTCATTAAAATATGCGCAACAATATTCAAATAGAGCATTTGGTGGATATACTCTTTTGTAACAGTGAATGAATGTTGTATGAAAACTTCTTAAGGAAGAGATGCTGCTGCGAGGTATTTTTTATTACTAGACTCTAGCATCCTGCTCTAAAGAATACATGGACAATCCATTTATACATCTTCAAGAAAAATACCCTATTGTCCATGCATTCGTGAAATTATTTGAGGTGTTGGTCAGGCCTTCTATCTGTGCTCCCGCAAAATCTAGGCAAATAGGTATACCATTCATGAAATGAAGGGACACGATTCATATAACTAGTGATAGAAGAAAATTCTGGTGGGGCAAATTTGTTGGCCAGGAATGTAGGAATGGCCATCTCAAAAACCTCCCTATATGGGTGATTGTAGGTTCAAAGGTAGGGAAAGTTTTCGGTTGCTATAGCATTAGAGTGAGTATGAGGCTTCTTGAAAGCTAGGATGATCAAATAGGGATATGGACAATGGAGTCACCAGGATGTTTACCATACGATTGGAACAATGGAGTCATCAAGGTGAGAGATCTTCAACCCTCACTTCCCTTGCTCACCTAACAAAGGAAATGTAAAATTTTGGTCGTACCCAAGGAAAAATATTCTAATCCGTTCGCTAGTAATAGCACTAGAAATATGTTGTGGCTAATTCTAGCACCTTCAACACGAGTGCTTCAAGGGACACAGAAAGCCCCCTAGAGACAACCTCTAGGTTGATTGTAGACCAATGCCTAGGACATCTTAAAAGGAGTGCATGGAATATTATGAGTGGGGTTTCTGTTGCACTCCAATTGTCACGTAATAAAAAGATAATAAAAGGGGCTTGGTTCAATAGGAGTTCAGTAATGGGGACTTAAATCCAATAGATGGATCCAAATGTAGGGGGTATTTCGGGGAAATCTCAAAGAGAAATGTCTTCTTCTAGTGGATGACACACAACAATGAGACAAATTAATATTGAGATTGTAGTAATGGTGGAGACGAAGAGAGGAAGAATGGAAGTAGATGGTTAGGGCTATAGCAAATAGAATCCTTAGCAACAATGTTCCAACATAAATATGGAAGAGGAAGGAGGTGGAGTGAAAGAAACAGTGGAGCACAAAAGAAGATTTCAAGCCAAATATAATATGGGTATCATTATCTGCTAACAACGTAAGTAAATCTGAGCTAGCATAGGTACTGCAAGTCAATCAAATACAACAGTAAATATCTAATTTCTACAGGTATGTATGCTAGTGAATAACACAAGTAAATCTGGATTATGCACATGTATTGTTCTTTATTTAATAGCCAAGATAAATCCATGAATCAGAGAGAAACCAACAGCTTCATTATACTATTTCAGAGAAGGGAAAGCACAAATGAAATGAGATTTACCAAGAAGAAACATATTGCACATTGATCATGCTTAGAATCACCAGGATAATTTAATTCATACTTAGAGGGTCCAAATAACCATTCCATACATTCAACATAACATCATTCAAGTCCCCCATGAATAGGCAAATAGAACCAAAGTTGCATCTCAGAATTCAAACCCTGTGGGTGAGAAATTATAGAACCTTTTCTAAGTGTTTCTTCCCCCTATTTATAAGAAGAGGGGGAGCTTGGATTATAGTTTACCCAATATATTTGCCTGAGCTCCATCTATCTCATAGACTAGCTGTTTTGGCATGTAAGGCTCTGTTGCCCAAAATGATTACAATCAAGATTCGATCCCTTCTTGGAAATAAGCAGAAATTTGCAAAATAATGAAAAGAAAGAGGGAAACAGAAAGATAATGGAGGAAGTGTCCCCTTTTCTATTCCTGTGAATGGCCTCTGGTCAAGCCATGTCTGAGTTGTGATGTGCTTCTCCTACCACTCGACCAGTTCCTGTCACTTCCGCCTTAACTACCTGAATAACTTGTTCTCTAGATTAGGGAGTGGGTCAACTGTGAATTCCTGTCGTGGAGTGGGAATGGAGTGTGTCCAGGCAGTCCTTTGATGGATATTAGAGTGAAGCCCCATGTTGAGCCATTAGTCTTCCTTAGTCCCCATACTTTCACTTACTCTTAGAAGACGTACATCAAAACAATCGAATTCATTTCTAAGGGTATTTATTTCTTGGGTTTCTTGTTGTAGGGGCTTCTTTAGGACCGACCCATATTACTCAGCCATTGCCCCATACTTCAAAGTCTCATCTGTCGACCCATATGCCTTCTATGCCCTATACCGTGCTATCGGGGTCTTTCTGTAATCAGGGCTTTTCCTCTTAAATCAATGTGTAGAGGGCGGGGCCTTCTGATACGGTTTAGCCCCTTTACTTTGAACCCCTTCTGTAATTTTCTTCATATGGCTGGGGGCTTGAACTAGGCACTTAGCCTTTAGGTACTAAGGCCTTTAGACTCCTGTCTGGGGATCTTTTTCCTTTGTTAATTATAATCCTGCACACCGACACTTTATAACGCTTGCCTTCGATAACACTCCCTGACACTTGTGATCACCGATCTGTAGGACTGGGCCCACCTGGGGTATTGTAATTGCAACACGGGAGATGGAGAGACCCATCCACTTATTTTCATAGTGTAGGCCGACTGTCCGGATGCGGGATCCTCATAAACTATAATACATAAAATATCGCATTTGGGAGGATCCCTTGCATATCGCAATCACAAACCTGGAGGGATTACGGTGGAGGAGGGCCTTGACTTGTGTGATCACCAATTGCGGGATTGACGACATCATTAGTGCCACGTGTCACCCTATGAGTGGTGACACGTGTCACCTAGAGATGCCCCCCTTAGGACCTTGAAAATGTCGGATCCGCATGACACGTGTCATCCGTACTGCCACGTTAGCTCCGTACTACCACGTCATGATGACATCAGCTGCCATGTCATTTATAAGGACCAATGGTAGTCCTCCATGTGCCCCCTGGAGGAGAGAGAAAAAGGCCTGCCCAACCTTGGTTTTTCTTTAAATTCCTTTGCTAAATGATTTCAACCTTCCCTAGCGAATTTAACACTATATCGATGATTTAACACTTAGCAACCTTTTAACCCCAGTCCTGTCTCAAATCGCTAAGCACTGATGTTGCAGGGAGTGCGATATGCGGGAATGTGGGATGTGGGACTATGGGATTGCAGGAAGGTAGGATTGTGATATGTGGGATTGCGAGACTGCGGGATTAAAGGAATGCAAGATTGTGGGACTGTGCTACGGCTAATATGCAAGACTACACTATGACCGATATGCGGGACTGCGGGATCTGCCCATTGTTGATCACCAATTTACTGTGCCCTGGGCCCTCCAATATGCTCCTCTTTCATTTCAAGGCAACATAACCCCCCATCTTCAATCTACTCTAAATTCTGCTCCATAAGTCCATTTTTGGACTTTTATATACTGTGGGGAAGCTTATCACAAGCACTATGCAACAGAGAGGGTCCAACTGAGCTTTGTGAGCCTCTATGGTTTAGGAAAAGGCTTCAAAATTCAATACTTTTCTACACTCTAGGCAACTAATAACTTGTACAGTAGTGAGTGACAACAATACTCACCCTTGGGGAATCTCTCTTTCCTCAAATGTGCAAGTACTAGATCTCCAACTTCAAAATTCTACTCCCTTCAACTAAGATCTACTATGCTTTTGTAATTCCAACTACTGTCATATAATTTTTGCTTGACCTGGTTATGGATTTCTTGTATTGCTGTAGAAAAATCTTCTCCTGCTGCACTCCTCTTCTATGATCTTCCCAAATTTATGAGTTCATGTACTCAGCCTGTGCTAGAACATGGTCCCACTGCTTAGGGTGATCTCCAATCAAACTGTGCAAAATGTTTCCAAGGCTTATGTTCACAACTTTAGTCTGACCATAGGTCTGTGGGTGACAAGCTGAGTTGTACTGCAATTATGTGCCAAATTTCTTCCATAATGTCATCCAGAAATGTCCCAAGAATTTAGTATCTCAGTATGAAACAATGTTCTTGGGAATTCCATGTAGTCTTACTACCTCTTTAAATAATTGATCCAAAATGGATTTTGGATAGACTTCTAAGTCTAAGTGTTCCTCACAGAGGAAAATGGAAGTCCAAGGATGTTTCTGGAAATAGCCGCATTGCAGAGATCTTTTCCTTTTGAATCTACTGCAACTTGAATGGGCTAAAATGGACATCGGAGGCAGAAGTAATCGCAGAAAGAAGTTGCCCTTTTGTTCTTTGGAAAAAGAGGCAAAATCTTCAAAAATGCAAAAAAAACCCTTATAAAGGGAAATCTCATCCTTAAACATTTCTCATGACTGTTTCAAAATTATGTCAGATCAAATCTTGTGAATAACAAGTATTAGAAATGACCTTTGGAAAATGGCAATTGTGGCCTACACGGAACAATGAGGACCCTCGGTCAAAGCGCACTGATCGTTGGCTTATGGAGACTGCGCATGGATGCAAATTGGCAATCAGAAGCCCAAATCTAGAAAGCGCTAATAGCGTATCACAAGAAAAAACCCTCAAAGAAGGAAAGCCTTGAGTGCTCGGTCACGAGGGAAAATAGGAAACCGTGCAGAAAACATCAGAAGGCGGGTCTCGCGCCCAAAACCAGTAGGATATCATGTGCACTTCGAGCAGTAAGTGGGTTTGGCCGAGTTCAACGCGATGCCATACGCCGAGCGACGCATGTCCAGTGGATGAGAGAGAAAATCGCTTACATCGAGTGAGTAACAGTCAAGCAACTTACCTGCGTGATATAAACGGAGATCGTAGGATCTGGAGGCTCCAGATAAACGACAGAGAATTAACCTGATGGATGACCGGATTCGATGAGAAAATAGACTAAGGCATGTAAATATTTGAGGTCTGGCATGACTAATGAGCTGGTAGGAGGGTCAGTTTCACGAGAAAATCCTGGAGTAATGGAAATAACGATTGTTCAAAAGAAAATTGACACGCAGTCTGTAAGGTGGCAAGTAGCCACCTCTTTGTGCAGCGTTACATAGCGATGACGACATAGATCAGGGGAATTCTAGCGGATAGAGGCAGGAAATCTAGAGAGCCGGAAAGAGGAAATGAACAGTCAGGGAGTAGATTGGCTTTAAGCCACGAATAGACAAAGAACAAAAAAAAAAGAAGAAGAAAAGGAGAGCAAGGCTAATGAGAGCTAATGCATAGAGTAGCTGAGGGAGTTGCTTGGAGGTCAATCAAATTACCGAGGCACGCATAGGTGGAGAGAGAGAGATCAGAGAAGCCAAAGCCGAAGAGCCAAAGCCAGAGCCGAGAGCCAAGAATCAGAGTCGAGAGCTAGAGCTAGAGCCAGAGCCAGAGCTAGAGCTGAGAGCCAGAGGGCCAAAAGCTTCAAGAGCCAGGGATAAGTTGGTGTTCTAAGTCCAACGAGTTCTGTGTAAGCCAGTGGAGTTGAGTGTGGAGCTTGTAAAAGAACTATTGCCATAATCCCAGAGAGCCTAGTTGAGTTGACTAGAGCTCAAGGAGATGTATTCCAAGAGTTTTGGGTGAACTTCATATTAAACTTGTTTTCTTATGTGTGATGTTCATTTGTTACATTGTTCCACTGTTATATGTTTTATTTCAGCACCTAGACAATTTTAAAACAAACATAAGAATACACCTTATTGTCAAGCAGATTATTAATTCTGCATTGGTTAATCATAGTTGTCTTGGGAATAATTAAGCTTTGGAAGTGGGAAAGGTTCTTGTAATTTCACAAGAAGCCTTTAGTGCCCCATTTTTAGATCAGGGGGTATTAGAGCTTGAGGTTGGTTAACCCCACCTTCAAAGAAGGTTATATCAGAATGCTTGATTGACAGAGCAAAGATTGCTTGTCTAAAATGTGTTTGGGCAGTCAAGGATTGACTATCTAATTGATTGCATGCTTGTTTACGGACTGACTATTGTTTGAGTTGCAGAAGTGAAGGGAAATTTATTGATAGCTCAGTCCAGGAAGGACAAGAAGGAAGAAGGGTTGAAGGCATTCTTCTATCCCAAAGGACCTCAAAGCAATCCTTGAAGCACAAGAGGTTTGTTGCAAGAGGTTGCTAAATAAGCTCTTTATTAATCTTGTTTGAAGTTCTTTTGTTCATTGGCATAATGACAAATTCTACAAGTGAGTCCTCAAATTCCTCCTTCATCACAAGACTCTTTGATGGAGACATGAAGCAATACTTGTTCATCATGATGGACAAGGTAAGATAAATGTATGAGGATGGAAGGAAGAGCAACATACTTAGAGAGCAGTTGAATTCCATGAAGGAAGAGAAGCAAATGCTTTTTGACAAATTGCAAGAAATGGAGAGGCAACTTCATATTGCAAATATGAACCTGAAACAGATGTATGAGTTGGAGTCATAGCTCCTTGTTTCCAGAGAAACCTTGGTCAAGTATCAGCTTGAAGAAGAGGTAAACCATTCTAGTTTGTCTTCAAATTCTTCTAAGAATGCTTATATTGGTTCTTTTGAAAAACATACTAGAGGCATAGGTTCCAAGCTAATGTCCAAGATGGGCTATGAAGGAAAGGGCTTGGGTAAACATGCACAAGGTATTGTTGAGCCAATAATAGTTGAGGAAAGGCCTAAGTATTTGGGTCTTGGCTATGGAATGTCTTATGGAGGAAGTTCCAAAGCTGCCATGGAGGCCATTGAAACAGTCCCAAGAAGGAGCTCCATTTCATGTCTTGTACCTTAGAATTGTGAATATTTTATTCAGGAAGAATGCAATAGCTTGAAACATCATTTGTAGGATGTAGGTGTTCAGAAGCACACACTTGAACCAGAGAGTTGTGGAAACTATGAAAGTCTTGAAGAGGCTGATGGTGTTCCAAATGGAGCCACTTCTTCATTTGCGTCACCTCCTCATGAAGGAAATAAAGGTGAAAGAGAAAGGTATAAATCTGGTTCTAAGCATCTTCCCTTTGATTTTGTAAAGCATGGTAAATTTCCATATAAGCATGGGAAAAGAATTGCATGTTCCTTTTGTGGTTTGGATAACCATCATGTTTCTAGATGTTGGAAGAGAATGGCCACATACAAGAAACTTTTGAAGGAAAAGAAGTAAGAAGCCAAAGGTCCATTGGACAAGGCAGATCATGCTGTCAAGAAGATGCACATGTGTTGCACTTACTACCATAAGCAAGGGCATCTTGTTGAAAGGTGTTGGACTCTGAATCTAGCAATGATTCCACAAAAGTTGAAGAAGGTGGAAAGAGAAGATGGCAGAAATGGAAAGGAAGATTCCATGAATGATGTGTCTCAGGATGATTCACATGTTGATGCTAATGTGCAGACAAAGGAAGGACCTTTGAAATGGATTGGTAAGAAATGGTTAGAGTTCTTATCGAATTAAGATTGCATGTCTATTGATGCATCTATTTGCATTTCTTTGTTAATGGAATGTGAGTTGCAGGATTTTACCAAGAAGGTGAATGGAAAGATTGAGTAAGAGACTCACTTTATTGCTACAACATCATATTTCATTTCAGCTTCAAAGGTACAGTGTGCTTAAGCGAAATATGAAGGATGAAATGCATGCATGAGCATGAGATGCATGAACACAGAGATGTTGATGTTTTCCTTGTATTTGAACATGTATGTGTAATTAACTTGAAGGACTGACTGCTTTAAACATGCATGTAATGTTGACTTGGGAGAAGTTAACTTGGTCACCAAGATAGAGATAATAATGAAGTGTTTCATCTTTTGAAAAAGAGTCCTAATGGTCTTTTTCTACATGCTTGACTTGAAGGGTCATTTGTTTTAAAGGCATGTTTTGTGGGCTTGTTATCTAGTCTATCATTTGTATGTAGATGTAAGACATGGAGGTATTCACATGATGTGAAATTTGTTTCTTTTGTGAAGCAGGAGTTTAGTCCATCCAGTTGTTGTTAACAATTGTTGTTGATAGCTTTTCAAACAGGTACAAATGAAAGTTTTTGTGAAGCATATGTACTTCACATTTGTTTGAGCCACCTTGGATCAATGATCAAGGCAGAGAAGTTCAAACTACCTTCTGTGACCATCTTAGTAGGAGTTCTATAGGAAGGCAAGGAGGAAGAAAATTCTTCCCAGGAGGACCAGCACATCTAGGAAGGAAAGTGGTCAAAGGCTTTGGTTTAGAGGCATTATGCAAATGTGTGGAGGCTGAAAGAAGAGGGTGATGTTACTCTCATTTACTGTTCATATCAGTATATCAGTATTTTGGAGACCAAAAGTTCTTTTAGTGGGAAGGTGTGATCCAAAATGGATTTTGGATAGACTTCTAAGTCTAAGTGTTCCTCACAGAGGAAAATGGAAGTCCAAGAATGTTCCTAGAAATAGCTCCATTATCAGATCAATAATAAACTAGAAATATGGGTAGCATCACTAGCCTTAGCACAAGGGAGAAAATGATCCATTTTTGAAAATATATTTACCACCAAAAAATAAAATCATTACCTTTCTAAGTTTTATGCAATCCCAAAAGAAAATCCATACTTACCGAATCACGAGGCTCTCTGGAATTGGCAATGGGGTATACAATCCAGTGTTTTGACTTCTTCCCAAGGCATACTGGCAAGTTCTACATCTCTGTACAAACTTTTGTACATCTAACCTCAGCTTTGGCCAATAATAATGTTTCTTCAATAAGTCATAGGTCTTGTCCTGTCCAAAATGTCCTCCAATGCCTCCAATATGCTTTTCCTTAATCATGTTCTCCCTCATGGAACATTTCGGGATGACAACTGGTTGTTTTTGAAAAGCAGTCCTTCTTGAATCATGTAATCAAGTAATGGACTTTTGTCTTGAGTAACTAGAATTTTACAAGCTTCAAATTCTTCTTTGAAGTTTGTATCCTCCTCTTAGAACTCCTTGATAAAATCGAATACCAGCACTTTAATTTGATTTTCCTACAACAAAAGTCATCTCCTTCTCAAGGCATCTGCAATTTTATTAGATTGACCACTGATATGCTTAAAAAAACATGTAAAACATTGTAGGTACTCAACCCATTTAATATGTTTTTGGTTCAATTTAGGTTGTTACATTATATACTGAAGAGTATGATTATCTATATACAAAATAGATTTCCTAGACAACAAATAATGCCTCCATTTCTTAAGTGCTTGAACCACTGCATAAAACTCCTTGTCATAGGTTGTGTACTTTCTTCTACTATCGGTTTGTCCTCCTGGATAAGTACTGCTCCAATTGCATCATTTGGCATCAATATTCACTTGAAAAGGTTTATTAGAATTTGGAAGAACAAGCACTGGTTGTTTTTCATTTTTCTTTTTCAAAATCTGAAATCCTCTTTTAGATTCATCAGTCCACCAAAATGGCTATTTATTCTTCTTCACTATTTCTACAATTGGTGTGCTCATCTTCCTAAAATGTCTAATAAACTTCCTGTAAAAACCCTCCAAACCATGAAAAATTCCAACTTCAAAACACTTTTGGGAGAGGGCAATTCAAGGATAGCTTTCACCTTTCCTGGATCCATCTTCAATCCTTCTCTATAAATCACAAATCTCAGATATACAAGATCTAAATTTAAAAAGGAACATTTGTTCAAATTCGCAAGCAACTTCTCTTGCTCTAATTTCTTCAGTACATACCTCAAATGTCTCAGATGTTGCTCCTTAGATTGACTGTACACTAGAATGGCATCTAGGTAATAATCACAAACTTACCTATAACCTCCTTTAGTACTTCATTCATTAACCTAATGAAAGTGCTAGGGGCATTGGACAAACCAAATGGAATTACCTTCCATTCATACAAACCCTCACTAGTTTTAAAAGTAGTTTTCCACTCATATCCCTCTCTAGTTCTGATTTGATGGTATCCACTCTTCAAATAAATTTTAGAAAAACAATTGGCGACACTTAAACAATCCAACAAATCATCAATATGTGGCAAGGGAAACGATACCTAATTGTAATTTTATTTAAAGCTTTGGAGTCTGTACACATGTTCCATCCACCATCCTTCTTTGGAGTCAACATTGTGGGTACAAAACATGGACTAAGACTTTCTAGGATCAATCCATTATCTAATAGCTCCTACACTTGCTTCTTGTTTCTTCATTTTCTTTAGATGTCATGCAGTGGGTAACTCTATTAGGAAAAATTTCTCCTGGTATCAAGCCAATATGATGACTGATACTTCTCACTGGTGGTAATTCACTTGGTAGATCATCCACCACAATATCATGGCATTCTTCTAAAATTTCTTGAATCTCTATAGGCAAATCAGAAATAGTACTAGAAGTAAGAACTACTCTAGGCTTGCAAACAATAACAAACTTTACCTCTTATGGTTCTAACTACTACAAAAATTCCTTGCCACTCATTAATAATGCCTTTGAATCACTATCTCTAGAAGTCCCTTCTTCCTATAATGGCAACAAAGTATGGTTGATTCCATCCTTCTCAAACCTATAAGTATTTGTCTTCCCATCATGCACTATGCTCCTGTCAAACTACCACAGTCTCCCAAGAAAAATGTGACATACATCCATTGACATCACATCACACAAAATCTTGCCTTTGTAACTACCAATCTATAGCTCTATCTCACACTGCTCATTTACCAAAATTTGATCTCCCTTCTGCAACCAAGACACTTTATAGGGTGTTGGATGCTTATGCTTTTTCGCCTTCAACTTTTCTACAACTTCTGTGGACACTGGGACTACCACTCTCTATCACTACTTTACAACACTTGCCTTGGATTTTGAAAATAGTCTGAAATAATGCTTTCCTTTGGTCTGATTCTACAACTTCCTTCTCTTGCTTGATCAACACCTTCTTCATCATCAGGGCTTCTCCCATCTCTGGTACATTTTCTACTTCCTACACCATTATTTCTGCTTCTTCTACTAGAGCTGCAACAATGTTCCTTTGGCCTGGTTCTTTATTCTCTGGGCATTCATTAGCCACATGTCCGAGCTTGCCACACATGTAGCAACAAAACTCTCTCCTACCTCTTCCTTGTCATCTGGAAAAGGATCTTCACCGCTAGATTCTACTTCTTGTTACATTGTGGACTAGAACTACTAGCCCCATCTTTTGGTGCAATAAACCTTTTTATGTTGTTCTTCTGTCCTCTGCTTCTAACAACACCTTTATCTCTACCAATTTGTTTCCGTGCAAGCTTCTCTTTTTATTTCAAAGCAATTTTGTACGCCTCCTCTATTGTCCTTGGTGACAATACACTAATTTCATCCTGGATATCCAATCTAAGTCCATTTATATACATCGCAGTCTTCTATACAGACTCTTCCACATATCCAACTCTAATATTCACCTTACGGAACTCCTTTGTATAGTCTCTGACTATCATACCTCTCTATCTGAGGTTATGCATATTCCTAAACAAAGTGAGTTGATAATCCTTTGGTAAAAACTTCCCTCTTAGCTTTGCTATCATTCGATCCCAATTATTAATCTTCTACTTGTTATTCCATCTTATCTCTGTCTAAACACCATCCCACCAGAGAGATGCATGTCTGTTTAACCTTGTCACTGCAAATTTGACCTTCTTCTCCTCATCCATTTCTTCATATTCAAATAATTTGTCCATCTCTATGATCCAATCAATAAGATCTTATGGATTCATGCTACCTGTATAAGAAGACAAATATGGTTTGGATTTCATAACATATCCCAAAACTGTGTTATGTGGACTTATCCCTCTTGCGAACAAGAGTGATCTCCTGAGACTTCAAAGAAACCTAGTAACAAACAACCAGGATTTGCTACCTTTCTCTAGACTATTATTGATTGAAACGTATACTGTGATAGAGGCCACTTACCATTTAAATGAAATTATTGATGAAGTCCTCTTCAAATCTTTCGACCATCGGCTCCTCGATGCTTTAGAGACCCCTCCATCGCTACACACAAATTCTCGATGATGTCCCGAAGGAGATTTGCACAGACATAAACAAACACAAGATCAAAGCATCCAGTATATAACATAAGAGATAAATGGACTAATTAACTAATCATGTATCATAAACTGATCAATATGCAATCACAATGTATGTAGGTGATCAAGGATCCCTACAAATTATATCAACTAATATGTAATTGAGAAAGAACAATTTCCTTTATATTAATAAAATGGAGAATAGCCTTATGACCATGTAGCCTTGATGTTGCAAGTCCCTTCCCACTATCTCCAACCCTCTACTTGAATGAATAGCCTTCCAACCTTATTCTTGCCGCATAATCCTACTTCCAAAAGTCCTCCTCAATCCTTAGGCCCGGGTTAACTTTATAGGCCAAGAGTGGGAAGTTTGGGATCCATTTTCCAAGGGATGAGATCCATTAATGGTGGGATAAGGATTCCAAAAAGAGAGGGAGTTGCTCCATGATGGGAGGGATCAGGACTGAATAGGCACCCATTCGAAGCTTGTTGGTTGGGATAAATGTTACCAACAATGCTTCTGGACTTTACTTTTTATTTGTACATGCATTAAGTCATGTCCGCAGGTCACAGTATAAGACAATGCATACTTATGCGCAGTTTGTAACGGACTCCTCTGTGTAAGCACATAAATTGACTAGGGAGCTGTGCAGGAAGCCAAAAACAGGGTTTTGTACCATGGGATGTACGAATTCCACTTTCTTTGGGATAATTTGGATTCTAACTTTGCAGGGGAATTCTTTTAGACACATTTGTGGATAACAAAAGATCCAAACAAATGGTCATTTTCCTAATGCGACAAAATGACGTGTAACAAATTTCCCCCTAAAGTGCAAGGTCAGAAGAGATATGTGATGATTGAAGTGCTTTATCATGCCAAGTTTTGGGTTAGAGACTGCAGTTGAAGACCTGAAACAATCAAACAAACATTACAATGCAGTATATAATATCATAGCTGAGGTAGGCATTCCCATACTCAGTATAACTGTCTCAAAGAACCCGTACGAAAATACATTTGAAGATCCATGTCAATAGACGACATAATATGGACACATCCATCAATGGATATATGTTTATAATCATGAATATTTAATAACTCCACGCAACCTAGATGGATGAAACTAGATCCATGGTCTTGATTTCCATTTCTCGATCCATAGTATGAATCTAGCCATGCGAGTAAATGTCTCATAGTCAAACATGGTAGAAACCACTTGATAACCAGCCAACGATGTGAAATGTTAACAAGCATGATAGAAACCACCAATAATGACAATGGATCTCAAGGTACTTCCAGTACAATCTATGAAGTGCGAATATATGTGCTGATGTCAAACACTCATAGAATCATTCGATCGAAGGTCAAATGATGAGAACCTATTGTTGAAGGCAAGAAGCCTACCATTAAGGCATGCAGACCTCAAGGTACTAAAGATTTCTAGATCAAATTCCTATATAATGTGTTGAAGTCGATAGGAAGTGACCTGTCGTTGGAGGGTATACGACACGAAACTCATGCCAAGTTTTGAAGAACATAGTTTGGAGTCATCCAAGATTGACTCAAGGATGGTCGATGCCACTGAAGGCTTATGAATGGAAAAGTAATTTGACTGAGGTTGGAATTCTCTTGAACATATTGATGACACAACATGATGAATTGGCAACATTTGACAAAAAAATAAAACCCAAACCAACTGAAGACTTTCAATGAGGTATGGTCAACTAAGAGGAAAATGGGATTCCCAAACTGGACACAAAAAAGTGTTATGTTCAAGACCGACATATAGCATTTTACAAATAAAAAACAAAGATTCTTTCTCACTTTCCCCCCACCATTACTGGCAAGTACCTCTTTATTTTTTACAAGCTTAAGGAGGATAACATATGCTTTTCTTGTAAGCTTATCCTTCAGATGAGTCCTTCGAAGTATTTTTAACGAACCCTAAAAAGGAGTGGTTCAGTCTCGCCATGCTTAACGAGTCCTGCACTGTTTAGATTTTATGAGGGTAGTGAAGGGGCAACTCGATGTTGTTTTCATATTTAAAGAGTTTGAAAATACATGAAAAGGAAACTCGTTCAGTTCTTTCAACGTAAATTTTAATGAGCCCGGAGAAAGTAAAGCTTAGTGTTTTTAGTTTTAGGTAGTCAGGAGAAAAACATAAGTAAACTCCATAGTGTCATTTTTTGTAAATTGAGTCCCTCAAGGCCGAAAAAGGGTAAAATAATGCAGGAGAGAACTCTGTTGACCATGATTAGTCAATTTGTACCATTTTCGTAAATAGTCTAGTTTAGTTTGTAAAATCGGTAAACTTAAACTGAATAGTCGGTTGTTCATTTACTTTTATGAGTTTGAACGATCAAGTACTCAACGAAATTTCCATGTTGAAGGAGTCTGAAAAGAGTGTAAAGAGAACTCATGGGTTTCACATTTTCGTAGGTTTTAACGAGTTTGAAAAAGTGATAAAAATATGCTCAATACCAAAATGATTTGTTTTCCGTAAATAACCTGTGATCTGCACACTTAAACTCAAAATAATTGTCTTTGCTAAAAAATAAAGCGTAAAACATAATAAATTTGGATTTTAAAGGTTAATAGGCAAAAAAAAAATTTAATAGGCCTAAAAAACTTATAAAAAACGCAAAATCAAAAAAGTTTTTACCATTTGTGTTTTTAACCTTTTGAGAGTGATAGAGGTCATTTTCACTAGAAACTTCAGAAGCAGATTCCAGGAAAACTGTTGGACGAAATTGTGAGCCATATTTTTTAGGTAGATCATCTCTCCGAGATCTTCATTTTTATGTTTTTTGTTTAGCATTTCACCATAGATTTGGATTTTTTGGGGAGGGTTTTCAAAATGAAATTCACCCTCGATGTGCGCAGGTCACCCTTATCGGGCATGCACACATCGATTGACTTTTTTACAATAAAAAACATGATGTGTGCAGTTTCTAAGGAGATAACCACACACATCTACACTGTTTAGAAAAGTCGGTTGTGCACAACGCCGAGGGGCCAAAAAATAAAATGAAAAACACCCAAATTTCTTGTTAATTTTTTCGTGATTGTTTCTAATGATGTTTTATGCTTGTTTGCAGGGTTTTGAGTTGAAAATATGGAGTGGAGAGAGCATGAATATGAAGAGAAATCCATAGCTGCTCTAAACCATCCAAAAACCATATAGGCCTTGAAAAACTGTGGCATGTACAAGTTTTTCACCATTCTGGGCACGGAAGCCCACTTAGACTTGCTAGAATGGATGGTAGGCAAGTGGAACTTTCAAGAAGAATGTTTCACAGTTGGAGACCATAGAATTGTCGTTGATGCTGATGAAATTTACTTCTTGATTGGAATTCCACACCATGGGGTGGAAATAAATCTGTATGAGCATAGGCAAGGTGGAAAAACCAATGCCATATATCTGATACAACATTGTACTGATGAAGATGTTCTCAAAGATGGTAGAATTGTCATTAAAACCATCTCATGACTTTCTTTGAAAGCTATCGGGTTCACTATTGCACAATTATGTGGTAGTGCAGATCTGTATGTTCTCACAAAGGCTCAAATGCAAACCGTTGTAGAGTTTTTTCAACCTACTATATTCAACTAGAGAAAGGTTGTAGTTTCCAATCTAGAAGGGAAACTAACTAGAGTAAAAAAAGGCAGACTCAAAAACCTCGGGTATGGTGCATTTGTTATCTCATTTTCTCTAGAGAAGATCCCTATTCTCGCTCCATAGGTAGCTATAGAGAGAGGAGGACCCTAGGACACTCATATGCTGAAATAGGTCACACTTATGGCATGCCACAGAGGTGGTGAAGGAACAACGATCACATATACTCCTAACTTCTTTGAGTGGATGGAAAATCAAATCATCATGATTGAAGATTTTCCATACACAGGGATGGACTACATAGGCGATCCAGACATGCCACTGCAACTTGGGATGTAATGGGATAACATAGGTAAAACTTTACACTTTGGTTGATTTTTGAAAATTTTATTTTTCTAGTTATTTTTTTGCATCCAAAACTAATTGTCTGAAATGATCATGCAGATGTGGCTCCAACGAGACCAACTATATTACATAGATATGATAGGCATGGTGAGCAACGAGTAGCTCCCACAGTGTCAAACCCAGATGCGTGGAGGAATTGATAGAGATAGAGCACAAGCTTGAGAGGTTGACCATGGACATGCCAGATGTCGAGATAGATGACTTGCCTCTCAGCTATCATAGGCACATTGTGGGGGTCCTTGGACCTATTAGCCATTTTCTACGATGAGTAGCACATGCTGTTGTATGCTACCATGATCATCATCATGCATAGTCACTAGTCTGAGGGATAGATTTTTGTTTTTTTTGTTGATGTAGTGGCATGTTCGGAAAATAAAGGCCACGGGGCCTCATGTCTTTAGATGAAATTTTTGTAAAAGCCACACTTTTTACAAACACTTATCTAATGAAATCCACTACTTCTATTTTTGTCTATCTTGTACAATATATGGATGAATATTGCATTGATTTATTTACAGATGTTTTACAAATGCAAATTTAACACATAATTAGTCGATGCATTAGTTAACGTGTTTAAATTTCTCATAATATGTTGATACTCCATATAATCAAATTCTCTTTCCAAGAGACAAACCCGCAAAAACATTATTAACATGGAAGCACTTCTAACTGAATAAACACCATTCAAATGTAATACTATGAATTGTGAATCTAACCTAATGATGAATCAACGAATGCCAAATGAAATGGAATAAGATAATAGCTCAATCACTGTGCTATACTTTACACTATTATTTGTTGTTTGACCAAGGCATATCCCATGAATAGAAACTAACTCATCTGTGGGCGAATAAATGAACCAGGTTGCGAACGATAAATTCTGAATAATACGACTAGCTCTATCAGCAAATCCAATGTAAGCTTGATGGAGTGTCGACATCTGCAAATTGAGTTTAACACAACATAAGCAGGAGAAGTAGCGTAAAATTGTAAAAATCTTCTAAAAATTGCCACACATAAACTATGGTACAATAATATACAAAATTTTCACCAAAAAATCTAAGCAAAATATCTCTTTAGGTAAAGACAATTTCTGGGGTTTCCCAAAAGAATTCCGCAATAATCAACTAGTTCATAGGACCCGTTTTTCAGTGCATGGTTTACAACATAAAGGCCATGCCACGTGGGCTCAAATTTACCAACGACTAATTTATCTTGCTTTTGATAATAGAACAAGACTAAATCACCTTCTACATATGAACAAGGTTTGACATTTTGATCATATTGTGCTTTAACTCGTTTCTTTTGGGCCTCGCTAGCTAATGCAACATCACGACGAGTCTCATCGAGACGTGCTATGTACAAGAAATGTTCTTCATTAGCAGAAAGGGTTGGTAATAATTCAATTTCCAGTTTCAAATATGGTATCTCACATTCAATCGGTATAATTGCTTCGATGTCGTAAATGAACTGAAAAGGAGTAAAACAAGTCAAAGTTTTTGTTGTGGTACAATATGCCCACAAGGTTGGATAATGCATTAGATAAAAATCTCATTTATGAGTCTTGATAATATGTTTAATAATGGTGGTTAAAACCTTATTAACGACTTCTACTTGGCCATTTTCCTACAAGTAATATAGAGTAGAATTGTCACGACGCGGGCCTAGCTTCATGATAAGATCGATCATCATAAAGTTTCAAAAATGGCTACCGTGGTCTATGACGATGGCTTGTCGAACTCCGAACCTAGCAATGACATGATTGAACACAAAAATGGATGTTGTTTCACCATCATTCTTATATGTAGGCATCGCCTCAACCCATTTCGTAAAATAATCTACCGCAAGGATATTGTACCCATTCACCTCGACCTAAGTGATGGTTACATGTAAGGAAATTGATTCCCCATTTAGTGAAAGGACCAAAAACAATGATTGGGTGAAGAGGAGATGGGTGTGCACGCGTTTTTCGATCATATATTTGACAATTATGGTATTTCCGGACTGCAATTATACAATCTTTGAACATAGAAGGCCAAAAATAACCTACGTGTGGGATCTTTTGAGCAGTTGAAAACCCTGACATATGAACACCACAAGCCCCATAATGGTAGTCATTTAATGCATTTTCGACTTCCTCGTAAGTTAAACATCGTCTAAATATAGAATCGGCAACACGATGATAAAGTGTATCACCAACAATATTATATTGTTGGGATTGATACTAGATACGACGATGATCAGTTCAACTCAGTTTTGGATGAAATGTCCGGGTCTGAAGATAAAATGATGATATCTCCAAACCAGGGATCTAAAGTACTGATTAGAAAGAGAGATTCATCTGGAAGAGAATCCTCTACCACTTTTTCCTTCTCAGTATAGGGAAGGTCACATAATAATTCAACAAATACTAACAATTTCTTAGATTTGGATTTAATGAATTCCAAATCGAATTCCTATAGGATGATTATCCATTTGGAATACTTCCCCCTAAGAATTTTTTTGGTAAGAATGTAAACCATGGGGTTTCAATCATAAATGATAGTAGTTTTGCGCAATAAAATGTAGTGACGAAAAAGTTGGACAACTCAAATGGTTTCCAAGGCCAATTTCTCGACATGTGCATATTTTGCTTCAGTTTTGGTCAAATTCCTACTTAAGTAATATATCACATGCTCTTTGTTTGATTCATCTTCTTGAACTAAAACCATGCCAATAGTGACATTGGATGTATCTAAGTATAAAAAGTAGTATCGATGATAATAGGGAGGATGCAACAATGGTGTATGGGTCAATGCTTGTTTAAGTGCATCAAAGGCCTTTTGAGCTACTTCTTCCCAAGTGAATGAGATGCCCTTTTTCAACAGTCGAGTAAAACATTTAGTCAACTCAGTGTAGTTTTGGATGAATCAACGTAGAAATTATTCTTTCCCATGCAAACTTTGGAGTTGGCAGAGATTAGAAGGAGGAGGAAAATTCAGAATACCCTCAACCTTCCGCGGATCGACATGAATGCCTTCATTTGAAATGAAAAATCATAGAAATCGACCATATTGCACACAAAAAACACACTTGTGTGGATTCAAGCGAATATTGTAATAATGACATCTCATAAAAATTTCTCTCAAATGCATTGGATGGTCTTCCCATATCAGTGAATGAGCTGGAAAGTCATCCAAATAAGGTTGAACAATATGCTTGATATCGTGATGTGCATAAGAAATAACCTGTTGAAAGGTTGCACTGACATTCTTCAAACCGAATGGGAGTTTTCGATAGGAAAATTTCCCCCATGGGCAGATGAATGTGGTTTTGTGTTGATCAGTTGGGAGTATGTTGATTTGGTTGTAGCTAGAAAATCCGTCCACAAATGAAAACATTTCATTTTTGACATATTCTTCAATGATTTGATCGATATAAGGAGTAGGATAGGTTTCCTTCAGAAAAGCCTTACCAATATCCCTATAATTGACACATACTCTAATGGTTCCCTGTTTCTTATTAACATGTACAATATTGGACACCTAATCAGTGAAGGGAACTAGGTATATGAAACCTACTTTGAGCAATTTCTCGACCTCAGCTTTAATCACAATAGTTTTCGTGGATGCATGATAGGTTTTGCATTTGGGTAAGCCTTAATTTCATGTACAACAATGCTTGGGTCAATTCCTAGCATTTACTCATAGGACCAGGCAAAAATGTTGTATAATTATTGAAATAGGGCCTTATATGTTCAAATTTCTTCGAATGAGCATGAGGTGCCTATGTGAATATTTTCAATAATTATTGTTTTGACTGAGATGTCAATGGTAATTGTTGTAGATATGTTTCCCAAATTCCTTTTAGGCTCAGCCTAAAAAACTGAAATGGGCGATTCTGGACTATCTAATATCTCAGGATAAAACATAGTTGAAAAATCATTCTTGATTTTACCAGGGTTAGGTAGAACATATGAACAATTATGGTAATCGTTCCATGGCATTTCATCTGGATTCATGACCTCCTAATACTTTTGTCAGTAAGAAATTTATAGCTGAAAGGATCAAAGAGTGAAACTAGTTGTAACCAAGGTAAAGGAGAATAATCATTATTAATCGCATTCACTCGATCAACATTCATAAGATGATGGACCGAAAAATGATTGAAATGCCTAATAAGCCAATTCAAATGGGCTCAAAGGAATCTCATTGCCATAAGAGGCTAATTCAGAATCTAAAGACACTATCCATGGATCAGAAGATTCCATGGTGCTTGATGTAATCATGTTAACCTCGACAATATTAGAAGGAAAATTCAGTAGAGGGAGCACAAAGGTACCCACTAGTGATGAGTATTTGAGTAAACCAACACCAATAGCCTCATAAAGCGTATTCTTTTTTTGAAAAAAGGTATGCTACCCATAGAGTTAGGGTCTGAAGTGTAGTGAGACAACCGGTCTACTTTGACAATTTTCCCTTTGTAAGAAATTTGTATCATTCATAAAAGCGATGAGACCACTGCTGACATAACGTAGGTCCAACTTTGACTAAGCAAAAGGTTGTAATTGAGTTGATCATTAACAACTTCAACTTCGATCGCGGTCGTTTTACCCTCTAGCTCTATGGGAAGATCATTTAGGATTCCATAAGGGTGAAAACCTCTTCCATCAAAGGCTTTCAGAGTGGTAGGTGACTGATTGATGGATGGAGAACCTAAATATTTCCAATAATCAATCGACATAATACACGTAGAAGCTCCTTCGTCAACAACTGTGTGAAATATTCATTTTGTTTTAATGAAAACTGGAATCGAACACCAGTTGATTGGGGAGTCTCAGGATATGACTCTCAAGATAAAAGATAATTAGATTAGACTCTTGTGGATCAATAGCTCCTATGGCTGACAATAAAAGATTGCGTTGTGCCAAACATGTTTGCAACACTTCCAGGGCTCACATTTCTGAAGGAGATATAGCCAGGTCTATATTATAATTTTGCGCAGCTCTAACATGTGGATTGAAAGTTGATTTCTGAAGCACAACTTTGGGAGGTGGTTGAATCATCATGTTAGGATTCAGTTTCTTGATATGTAATGGTTGAGAAGGAGAAGGAGGAATTGAACTGGAAGGTTGACCATATGAACTAGCCTCGTTCCATTATCAATAGGACCCTTAGACTCATAATCTTTTGATCTTGTAGCTACCATAACTTGTTGCGAAGATATCATCATGATATCTTATGATGTGGAAGAGGAAGATGTGTTATGATAAACCATTTTTCTATCTTGAGAAGGAAATGGATCCTTCACAAAAACGGGAGTTGGAGAACCTTTAATGAATTTGGAAACCTCTGTCCAATGTGGCCGTTCCTTTGTATAATGATCCTCATTTCAAATAAGGCAAGGTTAGCGATGTTTTCATTTCTCGTCAGTAGGTTCAATTTTAGCAGGTTTCTCTTTTGAAGAAGCATTTTTTTTCGATTTACCTTTCCCCTTCTTTTTACCCCCAATTGATTGACTCTTGCCAGTAGATGATTCTATGACGTTAATTTTGGAAATAACTTCAAGAGAAAGGCTTTCAGACGGTGAATCTTGTATGGCCAAAGTTTGAGAACTTTTAGAATTTTTCTTTTTCCCCTTAGACTGTGGGCTAACAAAACCTATTATACCATCCGTGACATTAGATCTTGTAGAAGTAACTATTGGATCACTTGTAGGGCATGGTAAATTTAGGATTTTCTTGTACAAGGTGCCATATTTTCTCGAATAAGGTGGTGAGGGAGTCACGGGATATGACTCTCAATATAAAATATTGTTATATTAGAATCATGTGGATCAATAGCTCCTATGGATGACAATAACATCTTTCGCTGTGTTGGGCAAGTTTGCAACATTTCCAGGGTTGACATTGCGGAAGGATACATAGACACATCTTCAACAATGTTATAATTTTGTGCAGCTCTAGCATGTGGATTGAAAGTTGATTTCTGAAGCACACTGTTGGGAGGTGGTCAAATCATCATCTCAGGATTCAACTTCTCGATCTGTAATGGTTCAGAAGGAGGAGGAAGAATTGAACTAGAAGGTTGACCAGATGAACTAGCCTTTGAATATCTTAGTCTTTGTTGGTTATTTTTCCACTTCCTCTTCTTCTGAAGCTTCTTCCTCCTCAAAACTCACATCTCCAGCTTCTAGTTCTCAGTGTTGACCGATCTCCATCACTGCAATTCGTTCTTCAAATTGTGGCATTGCTCGGAGCACCTCTCTATTAGCAATCGATCTCTCTCTCTTTCCTCTAGCTTTGCCTTGGCTAACAACTCTTGCAATTCTAGGTGGCATGATTTTTCCTTCTATTCTTGAAGCAGATGCAAGGTCTTCTCTGATACGGCTTGATGCAAATTTAATTAAGATTTGCTTAAAATCGGCCCCTCTCTGAGTTGGTTCCCCTTATTAGGCACTTCCTCCATTTCCCCAATCAAAACCCTGTTAAAACATGACGACAAACTTAAGCGTAGTGGACAAATTCAAATAGAGCAAGTAAAACCATTGTTGGTGCTTCTCGGATCTCGTGTCTCAGGTCAAATGGATTCTCAACACTTTCCAATCTTGAATCCTTGCTCCTCTTGGGTCTCAGATCCTTGGATCTTAGCAACATCAGAACCTACGCTTCCTCATAGTCTCGAGACTTTGTGTCTTCGGGATCTCAGGTCTAGGCAGTCTCATTAAATTCAATTTAAATGAACCTTTGAGGTTCCAACCTTTGATACGATCGCACTCAATGTTATAAAGGACTTACGCCACAACACATAATAGTTTGAGAAATGAAAATATTTTCTGTCAGCGTCACTTGATGGTCTCAGGTCTCAAAACTTTTAAATAATTGTAATGTTAAAATAGCTATGTGATTATGATGTCTCGAGAATTGGTTCTCTGTTACGAGATCTTCCAATAAACGATCTTGGCCCCGACACTTGACAGACTTCTCTGAAAAGAAAAAAATATTGGCTAAGTGTTGGTTTCTCTCAACTTCTTCTTAGATTTGATTCTTCGACTCCTTTCAATCCTCTGTGCTCTTCTGGTCTCTCTGCTCGACTCCCGCCTTCAGCTCTACTTAAACAACTCTCTCCCTATCCTTCTCCTCTTGCAATGCTCCGACGAGGATACATATATGTACATGGACTCTTGGGTCTGTTTAATTAAATACAAGGTTTAAAGAACTGGAAGAAACAAACAAATTACAGAAGGATTAGTTAAGTGAGCTCGAAGCTCTTGAAACCAAAGGTTCATGCATAGAATATCTCTCCCCTCTCCACCACTTTCATTAATCAAAGGAAATATATGGGTTACATTATTCGGTTTAGATCCTCGAAGATAGGATCTAAAGAACCATTTGGAGAAAATTGAACTAAACTACAACTACTATAATAAATTGTTTACTTTAATTAATTACATGCCTAATTAAATAAAATCTTAGCGTAACAAACAACACATTGAGGAATCAACTCCTCTGGTAAAAATATTTTGACCTCTCGATCAAAGAGAATTACGGATCCCCCTGCATCACAGTGTAGCCAAAATTATTGCTTCAACAAAATTGAAGAAAGGATTAAATCAACATTTAGTGTAAACTAGCTTCACATGATCCTCAAGGATTGAGTGCTTGGGATACTGTTACAGTCACCTCTTGAGATACTCAAGTATACATGATTATCTTCAGTTTTTGTTTTTATAGTTCATGCGTAGATAGTTTGCTTATGTTAGAAACATTGATAATTCTTGAAGTTTGGACTAATTACTCCATTTGTAGGTGGTAAAAAACATTTAGTTTCTAGATGGGAAGATCGAGACCACCTACCTAATAACATATGGTTGTTGGGTAATTTAATTGTTAGTTAAATTACTAGAATTAAATGCCAGTCCAAGGTCGTATACTTGTGAAGTACACTTTCACAATATATGCTAAGAATCAACTTTAAATTTCATAAGGAAATTCTACTATATTGAAAGAATTTGCAAGACTGAAATAAAACCTATTCATGAAAAATGTCTAAGATGCATATGCATAGGCTTTATTTTTCAAAAGTCTCAAATTTGAAACTTGGAAAGAAATCTTTTAATCTATGGAACTCATATGACAATTGACATGAAAATAAACTATCTTTTAATCTATGGAATTCAGATGACAATTGACATGAAAATAAACTTACTCTATTGACATGAAAATAAATCTATTCTAGTGTCATGGAATTAAATCTATCTTATCAACAAGAAAGTAAATCTATTCCAATGACTTGAAAGTAAATTTAATCTAGAAAGCAGCAAATCATATATTAAGAAAGCATTGAATTCTTAAACTATGAAATTTAAAGCAGCCTATGCTGAAAGCAGTGAGAGATCAATTGAAATTACTAATGTGTGCATTGTCAAATTAGAATAATTCATGACTGTATGAATATAAAAACGAATAAATTAAAAAACAATAAATCTATGAAATGAGAGCAATAACGCTTGACCTGCAAAAGAACATAAATTGAATGAGCAACAAAGCATCTAATCAAAAGACTTGAAATAAACACTGCAGAAAAAGAAACTAATCTATCTTGCAAAAATGAAACACTAAAATACACTCATACTCATCCAGTAGCCATAATAAAGTGCATGAGATGTGGAAAGTTGAAAAAAGCATTGATCAAACACCAAATTTCATCATGAAGGCACAACCATATCAAAGACAATTAAAATGGTATTCATTACATCAATCATAAGCATAGTGTCAATCCTTAACATCCAAAACTCTACAATGAAGCATGAGCATAACTCCCAAACTTTTCAGACATTTTGAGAGGAGAAGACGCTCATATTTATACAAAAACTAAGATAACTAATTCATAATTGTAGATCCACAAATCTTTCCTAGATCCACAACTATCTCATGTGGTTACAACCATGTGTTGACATCTAGCAATTAACATCTCTTCATATCATCGCACAAATCTCTCCTAGCTTTGATAGGAGACACTTATGAAAATTTCCATGATCTTTTTCCATGAAATGTGCTTAAGTAATGATCTCAATGAGTTTGAAGAAGAAATTCAACTTTGTGTTTTGGAACCCAAATATGAGTGCCATGAAATCTTCAAATATACCTACACACATCACACAAGTCATCCAACTTTTATATATAATTAAATACATATTATTTTTCTAATATTTAACCATAAATTTGCTCAAAATATCAAAGTAAATGTATTACAAAATAATGTGTCCAAACTCATATTTAATTATGAAAATGGTCTTAGTGCATGGTTATGAAGATGCACAATATAATAAATTCTGATGCAAAATAAAAAAAATAAAAAAAATGAAATAAATGACATTTTAGAGACCCAACAATAACTTAATGAAAATTAATGAATGTACACTATTTCCATATATTATTATTGTTACTAATATTCTTATTATTGAATAATAGTACTAATATTACCATTAAATAATAGTATTAATATTACCATGGCAAAATTTTAGTTCAAATAATTTGGTTAACAATTTATCTATCACAATTTTTAGTTCACATCACTATGAATACATGTAAAATGAAATTAAACCTGGAAGATAAAGATTACCTGCATTTTAAAGTTAAAAAAAATAAAATAAAGCCAACAATATCCCCTCCAATCGCAATAGAAACATACCCATGGTTAATCTGAAAACTTCCCGAGGAATTTTTACAAATGTCTGAAATTCAAACTATCCAGGTTGGACTAGTCATCCACAGCTGGGCTGTAAAGGGCTGCTCAGAGTCTCGAGGTCAATCCTCACCAACTCCACAATACCACAAAATCAAAGCTTATTTTTGACCAAAGCGTTTTATTCTCCCCCCAAAGCACGACCACTGGCCAGATTACACCTATAAATGCGCATTAATTCCGGGGAATCCTTACTACCCTTATAAATGCGCATTAATTCCGCCGAATCCTGACTACCCAACAAGCCTCTTTTCACTGTAATCTGGGCTATAACGCCATGATCACGATGAAATCGAAGATCAGTAGGCAGCTGCTGTGGTTACCCATCCTTTTACTTGCACTTGCGTCTTGCACAAGTGCAGCAGATCCGCGCCTCGTGTTTGCCCATTACCTGCTCTATGCGACCGACAGCGTAGAGGTGCTGAAACAGGAGATTCAACTCGCTAGGAGCAAAGGCATCGATGCCTTCGCCCTCAACACCAATGTCTGGCGCCGAGACCGCGCCGACGCCATGTACCAGGCAGCCAAGGCAATCGGCCCCGACTTCAAACTCTTCTTCTCCGCTGACATCCACAAGGATTCCAATGGCAACCTCAGCCCCGCCGACATTATCGAGATGATGACCAGATACAATAGCCACCCCAACCAACTGACATTCAGAGGGAAGCAATTCTTCTCTTCTTGGTTGGGCAGCGATGACTCCTGGTGGGCAGACTACGGCTATTCCTCAGCGCTCAGCGGCTGGAAGGATGTGTTCACCAAAGCCGGAGGCAAGGCCAACTACTTCTTCGTGCCCTTTTTCCCTACCGACGGATCCCCAGGCGACGTGCAGGCCAAAATCAACCAATTCAACGATATTATAGACGGTCTCATGGCGTGGGACACTTCCGCCTGGCCTTACTACGATTCGGCGCTTCAGACGCCCTCCGGTGACAAGGACAGCAACTATCTGAAGGCGTGTAACGACAGAGGGAAGGTGTACATGGCCACCCCCAGCCCCTGGTTCTTCAAGGACACCCAGGGTTCCTGCCAAGTGAAGGGCAACTACAAGGGCCCGGGTCTGTGGCTCACCCGCTGGCAGCAAATCATAAGCCTCAACCCTCCCCTTGTCGAGATCGTTACGTGGAACGACTGGGTGGAGAGCTCCTACGTGGCACCTCCGCTCAGCGTTGCAGCAAGCGATGTGGCGAACTTCACTCACCGTGCGTTCCTGGACCTGGGCGAGCATTACATCCGATGGTACAAAACGGGCAAGCAGCCCTCCGTGAGTCAGGATTCACTCTACCTGTTCTATTATACGCACTCTAAGAACGCCCAAGCCACGGCGGACAGCTGCACAGTGGCAAATTCTGGGGACCTAAGCGATGACGTGTACGTGACTGCGGTGCTGACTCAGCCTGCCAGCGTGGTTTTGACCTCTGGCAGCGTTTCGCGGACATTTAGTGCTTCCGCAGGGATACAGACGTTTAGTATGAGTTTCAACGAAGGGCAACAGTCTGCGTCGTTGAAGCGCGGAGGAGCAGTGATAAAGAGCGTGAGTGGAGGCATCAAAATCACTAACAGCGGCATATCCCGCTACAATTTTAACGTCTACTCCACTTCTGCGTGATCATATATTTACATATACAGGGAAATAAAGTTTATAGGGCATGGGATATTGCATTAGTTGCAAACCCCCGCCAATAAGGGCTTCACACCAAATCATTATTTTAGGTTTGGTGTCGCTGACAAAATAAAAGCTTGTTGAATTGATGCTTCTGTGATCTATATCAAGTTTATGAGAGATATTTCATTACATGGAGTTGAAGCTTTTGAAAAGAAAAATGAAAATGAAATTGTTTTATTTTAAAATATGATACAAAATTAAAATAAAATTTGATAATAAGGATAAAATATTTCATAATAAGATATCAAATAATGAAATAAAAGTTAAAACATTGTATTAAAACTTATAATTTGGTCAATTTAGATTTTAATGATTAGTAAATTGAAATATTTTGTTAAATTGTAATTATGTATTGTTGGCCGTTATCAATAATTTTGTTATTAATATCATTTGTTGAAATATGAATTTCATCATGATGATAAGTGGATTATGACCTAAAATTATTTTTGATTAATTATTCGCTTGTGTTCTTCAGATGTGAGAAAATATGTGAATAACTCAAAACCCAAAAACATTTGGCATGAGTGAAAGTTCGCCCTCTTAAAAACTATGTATTTTACACTGTTAATGTACATGATGATATAGTTGCAATAAAGAATCTTAAACATAATAAAAGATAAATCAATAACCTTTAATATTATATATTTTTTTATTTGAATATTCAAATAAATGATTGAACATTTCAAGTTATTAAAAATATGTTTCAAATTACTCACATAAAACTATTATTTTGATTTTTTTAGATTTGATTGAATTTTAGAAAAATTCTATTTGTCAGTTTAATTTATTGATGATAAAAAAGAGTTATTATTACCACTCAAAATTATTATTGCAAAGCAAGTTATATAATATTGTTAATTAAAATATTTTCCATTTTTATTAAATTTTAAAAATTAAAAAAAATATAACATTTTAAGAACTACAAAAATATTATAAGTAAATAATATGTTGTAATAAATTTCTAATTACGCTAAACTATACATATTAAAAAATAACAATTATTTTGTCCGCATGGGGTAGCTCAAGTGGTAGCAGTGGCCATGGAAATGAAGTCTCACCGAATCGGGTTCAAATCTTGACCTACCATTCCCAGTAGCCATTCCCCGTAGCAGAAAATCGAGAGTCTTATCAAACTTACAAAAAAAATTATTTTCTATTAAACAAAAATGAAAAATTATATCTATTGATTTGTTAATATTGATTTTTTCATATGTGGATTAAAAATTTGTTAATGTAAAATAGATCTATTAATTTATTCCGAAATTGATCTTTTAAAATTTTAAAATATCTATTTATTTTATTAAAAAATTCTAATTCTAAAGCTCATTCAGAAATTCTTAATGATTCTTCTAATAATTTGACATTCTTGTTTAAAATTTAACTTTACTATTGATTTTTCATATGTGCATTAAAAATTTATTAACGTAAAATGAATCCACTAACTTTCTCACATGTGAAAGTGTGGAAGTCTTTACAATTGTATAACATAAGGCATGCGTTTAGATTTATGATTAAAATTCAAAGTTGACGGCGAAGCAAATAAATTCAGATGATGATTGCTAAATGTCGTGCAACTAACGCTGATTTCTCCCTGTTTGTCCGTAATTTGCTAATCGTCTATATTATTTTTCAAAAAATTAATAAATTTCAATATCTCATGCTATTAGGTAATAATAATGTTAATAATAGTAACAATCAAATTTTATATTGCCGTAGTTTAATAATTATGTGTTTTTATAGAAATTTTGGTTATATTTTAAAAAAATTTAGTAGAAATTTTTGTAAATCTAAATAAAGGTTGTCAAACTTCATAATTTTAGGTGTTCTAAAAATTGTTGGATGGTGCTGAATTTTTTTCTACCCTCAAAAAAATTGATTCAAACATTGCCTCTACAAAATTTTTAGAAAATTTTTCCGGGATTCCAACCACTTTTATCATTCACAATTCCTCCACCTCCGTAAACAAATTTTTTTGTAATAATTTAATATGTAAATCTATTTTACAATGTTTTATAATTTTAATATATTAAAATTTATAAAATTATCTAAATATTTCGCCTTTAAGTTGTATTTTTTATTATATGGATATTTGAATGGTCAACGTTGAGAATCCGTAAAAGACTATATAATGGGAATGGGTAAAAGATTAATTAGAAAATGAATAAAAAGAAAAATAATGTAAATTCATTTTAAATTTAGATGGATAAAATTTACTAAAGAATTATAGCTATTTGTAAATATTTTTATCATTAAATCCTCTATTATGTATTAATTATTTTGTATTAAAAAAAGTCACACTTCAAAAAATATGATCTATCTTGGTATTTAATGGATTTAGATTAGTTGTTTATATAAATAAATAAATAATTATTTATTTTTGTTGATATATGTATATATATATATTTAATGTAAATAAGTAAGAATAGAGTTATTATTTATATTTTTTGGTTTGTTTTCCCGTAATAAAAGACATCATTTCTAATTATATAGAGAAGCATTTTTAAACCTAGTATGTTATAGATGTTTTTTGTTTGTCCAGTTGCTTGTGATCCATGTATTTTTTGTTTGTCAAGTTGTTTGGCATTTAATTTGTATGCACCTTGCTTGGACCACACCAACGTTAACTAGATTTTTAGCATGCCTCATCCTCCTAGCACAATCGCTAACTAGATTTTTAGCATGCCTCATCCCCTAGCACGACCCAACAGCGTTAAAAAGGCTCATCTTAATAATTGTACTAGTAAGATTTACAATATATGATAAATGTTATATAAATTTAAAAAATAATAATAGTTTTTTTTTTATTTTTAGAAATATGAATCACATTTAAGTAAATTTAAATTAATTTATATTTATAATTTATTTATAAAAATTAATTTTATTTAATTAAAACTAGTAAAAAATTTGTGACTTTATTCCTAAGTGATTACATCACCCCTTGTTGCAATACAGTGTGAGGTGAGATGTATTAAGTTAACATTCATTACATAAAAAAAAATTTTTCTTTTTACCTAACAAAACTCATATTATTATGTACATTAAAATTGAACTAGTTATATTTATTTTAAATCTAAAGTTATAATTACATTGCATTAAAAATGGAATTTTTAATATATTATAATTTGATTTGAAATTCATGGATTAATGTTGAGATTATCTTAAAATAATTTTTTTGTTTTTTAATTAAATTAATAATTAAAAAAATGTTATATACTTGTGCATATGAAAATGAGTTATGGTTTATGGGCATGTGGTATTAGTAATCCATGGTATTGTAATAAAGCATATTTACAGGTTAAGAATTTCCATGGTAAAGTGAGGGTGAATGTTCATGATTAAGAAACTTGTTACATAATTTTTTTTCTAATGTATATATGTTTAACTCATATACTAATTCTTTTTGTAAATATCAATAATAAAGTTATAATATGGGTCATTTTCATGATTTTTTTTAATTGTGACAATGTGAGTCAAGAGTAAATGTTTTAATGCTATGGATGTTTACAATCCATTTAATTTAAATTTTTGCACATCCATTTGAATCCTAGATTTATTGAGTGCTAAGAAGATCAAATCTATAGAGTTGCAAATATCTTATTAAGTTTTGCATTCAAAAAGAAGGTTGCTAATGAAGAGATTTGATTCCTCGAGATAAACTCTTGGTTAAGATGGATGGATATATATATATATTAGTTCTATATATATATTAGCTCTATTAATAACTTGTGAATCAAAAGTATGTGTGCTACGAATATGGCATCCTTAGCGCAGGAATATAGATCTAACTTGAATTGAAGCAAGCATAGGTTCCCAGTTATGTCTAAAATTGATTTTGGTATGCCCTTGGGTTACTTCGATGGGGCTAGTCAGGGCCACCCCCCTTGATAGGGGTGGTCCTATACATTATACACTCACACTTCATATATTGTCATCACTTCCTAGGCATAAGCTCTAACAATAAGGCATAATATGCGCCATTATGGTTTTTGCTAGAGTTGGCCAGATAGATAGGCTTATCTAGTTTGTAGGTCATGGGAGACTAAAAAATCTTAATCGACTAGGCCAATTCTAAAGTCAACATTCTTGGACTTGAAACATTATTATTAGATGCCAGGGATGCTACATAGTTTTTCAAACACATTTCTCTTGTCACATTCTCTGCAAACTCCACATGGAAGCTGACGCCCTATATAAAGAAGGCCTTGTCGTGCTTGCAGGGTTATATGAGTTCACTGATGGTGTGGTGATGGTGTGGAGATCAAATCAATTGAACTAATGTCTCCTTCTCGATTTTTGTTTTATTTCTTTCTTTCTTTGTTTGGATGTAAGATGT
The DNA here is from genome assembly GCA_000404065.3 of Pinus taeda. Lineage (NCBI taxonomy): Eukaryota > Viridiplantae > Streptophyta > Pinopsida > Pinales > Pinaceae > Pinus > Pinus taeda. Next base: position 138,228 of record APFE030160192.1, read on the forward strand.
GAAGACAAATTTTGGTTTCTTCCTACTCATTGAAGATGTCTAGTGGATCAAGTTTATCTTTTGAAAGGTGGTTTTGTTTTCTGGCATTGATATGCTAAAGCACACTTGACAAGTTGAAAAACTATGTATATGTTTTATCTTATTAATACATACGGTTTTTTTCTTTGAAGAAAAGAAAAAACTTGTCAATCAAAAGTAAATAATTATTAATAATTATTCATATACGGTAAAATTCATAATCTTTTCTATTTATAATTTTAATTCAAGTAACAACAACCATATGGTAATAATTTATTATCTTGGCCAGCTCTACTTTTCTTGGTATCCTTGCGTCCCTAAGCACCTTTGCACCTTGTTGGCTCTAATTGGCAAGTTGTCTCTGCTCTATTGCATTAGCATTCTCCTCGGATGTTTGGATTTTGTGTGGTCATCCTCATGTTGGTTAGGTTTTTACCTTCTTTGCTTCCCATTAATGATATTTAGGTTCAACTGGATTTTTTCCTATTACATGCCCATTCATTTGCATCAATAATAGTTCAGATAGGCCAAATGGTGAGTTATGACCAGTCCAGCCTCCACCTCTCACTTGGACTGGGAGATCACTGCGTTGAATTCCTTAGTGACTAATGTGTGATCCAAAATTAAAAAGTGAAGGTTTCATGAAATGATTTTCAATCTAGTTTATGTTTTTTAGGCAAATGATTGTGATTGCAAAAGCACACAAAATAAAGTAAATTTTACAGAATTTTAATAATTAAAATGGAAAGCATGTAGCATTATAATACTACAAATTAATGACGAAGTTCACCCTTCCTAGGCTATGTCTCTGGGTCCATCTTCCAATGATAGTATTTTTTATTATATGCTCAAATTCTCAAATACATCAACATACAAGTCTCAATTTTCAAAAATAACACTACCATTGCATCGAGAATGCCCAAAATCCCTTGTGCAAGCTCTTCTTGGGCTCAAAAAGGTTGAAAAATGGCCAAGATAGGCCTCCTTCTTCAAACTATCTACAAATAGCTCGTTATGCAAACCTGGAAACAAAGTGGTCATGTGGTGCATTGGTTTGTCACTTAATTACAAACCTATAGGCTTTTGGTTCAATCCGTCGGCATAGGCAATTTTGGCGCGATGTATTAAATATAATTTTTTTTTTAATTAAGTTCAAAACCCTTCTCCAACTCTTGCGCTTCTGGTCTTGTGGGTTGCATGGAAGCAAGGGTCGCGGGCCACAGGCCACGTGCCCTACCCATCTCTGACACCCTGGTTTTGTGTTATCACATGTGGCCTCGGGTTTTTGCCTTGGGTGTGGACAGGGTGCCACACTCTCGCCCCTTTACTTTTGTCATTCATTACATGGGCATACCACAAACCAAGGGATGGGCTAGTCGAGTGCACCCGTCGGCCTGCCCTTCCCCCAAACCTCCCCACCACTTGTATTTAAATATAATCTGTCGATCAATGTTGTTAAGAACCACAGTGTAACCCAATTTGTCGAGTGCCTCTTGCGCATTGGGGAGGTCATGGGGTCGAACCCTATAGATTTGGTCGGTTGACACCGATAAATTTTGGTGCCATTCCTCAGGCCATATGACAACCTCTCATTGGTCCATGTGGTGCCCTTTGATTGGCCCACATGGTGGCCTTGGATTGGCCCAAATCACAAACCCTCTCACCAATACTAATGTGCCATGTGTCCTCACAGGATTGGACCATATATCGATCCATACAATTGAGTCAGCTGATGTCATCATCATTACGTCATCATATGGACTGCCACGTGGAATCTATACCCTGCACAATCAACCTTGCAAGTTGACTTTTTAGTTGTTTTCTATAAACTTCGGAACATAATAACTTCCTCATACTGTTTCAGATTGAGCAATTTAAGCATCCTTGGAATCATAATGATGAGATCTATGATTTGGCACTAGTTTCGGATATTTTCAGCATTTTCATTTTTAGTTTATTTTTGATCCCCTAAATCAATGGGCCTAAGTTCAAAAAATCCTCCCCTTCTCGATTCGTCAACAAGATCGATGAGATTCCAAAGGTGGAGGCCTCTGCTCCTCATGCTATACTAAATGCCTTTCAATTATTAGAAAGAGAAATAGTGGGTTAGTTTATGGGTTTGTGGCCCTCTCTCCATTTTGTACGTCTATGGATCAAGAAAAAATGGAAACCCTTAATCAAAGGGGACATCACCTCATCCTTTTGCAGAAAATGTTTTTTCACCTTCTTCTTTAAAAATAAATCGAATCGGCATTGATCTTCTGGAGCAAGTTATATTTTATGGGTGCCCAAGGGCTTCATTTGGATCGATGGAGCCCTAAGTTTAACATTGACTATGGTGTTCCATGTGCCTTTCCAGTCTAGGCTAAACTTCATTTTCTTCCCCTCCATTGTTGGAATGATGCTACCTTGAGGAGCATCGACAAGACCCTAGGAAGATATATTGATTGCACATAGCCCCATGATGGCCTCTTCCCCTATGTCTGAATTTGTGTGGAGGTAGATTTGGATAAGGGCCTCCCTACTGCAATCAATCTCATTCTGGACAACTGGTCCCATATCTAGTAAGTTGATTATGACCATCTTCCCTTTAAATTCAAAGTCCACCACAAATATGGAAACTTTGCTAGAAATTGCTCCAAAAAGTACGCAAGAGAACTATGGAAACAAGAAAAGAAAAGGCGTGGATATAATAGACAACAACATACTCTCAACAAATAGTATGAGAAAGAAAACCAGAAAGGAAAAAAATCCAAATCTCTAAAAAATAAATCCATTGTTAGCGAGGAAGGAACAAGAAAATTAATGAACATGGGTGGAAATGGAAACATGTATGAAGTCCTAAACATTGAAGAAGAGGAAGGTGAAATCTAGTAGTGATTCCTCCTAATTTGGATCATCAAATAGATAAACCTCTGCATCAAGATCCCATCTTAAAACCAGTGGATGATACCAAACCCAACGATGAAAATTCAACGAATTAGGTTTACCTCTCTAAAGAAGAAGAGGAATTTCTCTCTCTGAGGGAGGTCATTGCACAGTCAACATTTGTATGGTCAATTGACGATAAATACGAAGCAGAAAAAGTAAAATAGGTCGAGCATAAAAAACGTAGAACAATAAGGAAAAATAATAGAGAAGTTCGAATTGAAAAGACATAAATAGAGAAAGAACTAGGTCACCAATCCACCTTACATCTTCAACTAATGGAAATGGGTAATAAGGGAAGCAAAAAAGGCTTCATATTTCCCCCCTCTAAAGGGGAAACTCACACCAGAAGTAAGCAATGATAACCATCTCTTGGGATTGTAGGGGAATTGGGTCTAAAAAGAGAATGGAATAAGCAAAATATCTAATAAAAAATAAAGGTCTTAAGTGGCCCTACTCTAGTAGACCATAATGGACGACCATGGGATCTTCTTAAGGAACCACGAGTTATGGAATGATAGTCGTGTTTTTTATGACAATGTTAGGGGAGCTTCAAGTGGCTTGTGCACTTTGTGGGATCCCCATCAAGTTAAACTACTGAAATATCTCAAATCGATAAACTGGTTAGCTACCACATTTCTGAATCTCAATTCCAACTAGGTATGTTCTATCATCAATGTTTATATGCTTGTTCATTTAAGAGAAAAACAAGAATGTTTGGCTTCTCTTCTTGGCTTCAGAGAAATAGAATTTGGATCACTTAGAATCTTTGGGGGGATTTTAACACCACCTTAAACAATTGGGATAGAAAATGGGACTCACCCATCAGATACCCCTTTCAAGATCAAATAGAAGACTTCATAAACTATCTCCAATTAATGGATATCAAGCCCTTTGACATTTTCTATACTTGGAATAATAAAAGATATGTACCTAGCCATATAGTTGTGAGATTTGGATCATTTCCTCAATCTTCACTCATCTATTCTTCCCTGGAATGGTTCGAATCACTGCCCTATCATGCGGGTTTTATCTCCTCCTCTTAAATATGGTCCAATCCCCTGTCATGGAGACCAAATTAGTTGAAGGAAGTCCAATACAAATTTGGGAGAAAAATATCATAAGACTTAAAGCGATTATTAAATCGTAGATCACAGATTCATAGTCTGACATACATGCATCTAGCTTCAAGATGGTGATACAAATATTAAATTCTTTCATAAGCAAGCCAAGAACTGAGAAAGAAAGGAAAAAATATCCAGGAATAATTGTACATGGGATTAAAGTGGATGATTTCCAAAAAATTAAGTTGGAAGCTACAACATATTTTAGTAGGCTCTATATTCAGATTGACCCCCCATCAAAAGAGGTTGAGTATTATATGTTAAATCATATCTCAAATTTGACATCTAAGGAAATGAATTGCCAACTTACAGTTCAACCCACGAAGTAGGAAATAAGCAAGATGGATTTGTCATTTACATCAGATCAAGCCCTTGGGTCCAATGGTTTTTCAACTCAATTTTATTAACATTTTTGGGATATCATTAAACAATATCTCTACATAATGGTTGGATACTCCTTGAAATAAAACTGCATCGAAGGTGGCATCAATTCATTCTTCCTAGATTTAGTTCCTCCCTAAAGTCATCTCAAAAAATAAAGGAGGATTTGTATCAAGGAGACAGATTATTGACAATATCATATTGGTTCAAGAGGTCATAGATTCTAGTTGGACGAGGGGTGTGTTGAAGCCCCGAAAATCAGGTCGACAACAAGGGGGATACCCACCCGGTCTGGACCTTGGTTGGCAGCTCCTTATCCGTTTGGTAGCGGGTCTGACTGGGGATAATGGGACTAGTTTCCCAATCTAAGGGTGTATGTGTGTGTAGAGTTGGATGAAGCTGATCTAAGAGTACTTTTAAAGCTAATTTAATTCAGATTCTTAAACTAACTCTATGCTATTGTAATTTAATGAGAAACAACACATCTAATCTACACTAACCCGAGGGTGTATATCTTCTATTATGCGATCTAAAGAGATTTCAAATAACAACTGGTAATAAAGATCATTTAGCTTTCATAAGAATAGAAATCAATTAAGATAAACCACTTTGCATAAGAAGTTAGGCAAAACAGTTGTGAACAACATATCTCATAATAATTTATTCATATATCAAACATAAATAAATGACTCCACAGTACAGAAGTGCCAAATGGTAACTCATACATTCATGCAATAACATATAAACAAATGAAAACTGTAAATCACTTCAAGAATATAAGCAGAAATGGCCAAGAGATAAAAGTACCATTTATGACTAATCCTACTCATAAACTTCAAGCAAAAACGATTTATTTCTACTTGTTCTAACATCTACTAAGAGTACAAAAGGGCAACATCAGTAGCAGACATCAAATGCAAACATTAATAAATCTCGATCCATCCATTCATCAAAACCTCCTCTGAGGGTGTAGAAGTGCATGTTCCGAGGACAAGTTTTTAACAAATCTCTGGACCCTTCTCTAAATGCATGAGAAGGGTTAAAATACTACTCCCTAATTCTAATAATAGTGTCTTTACAAAATTTAGGATACAGTTTTCAAATGACCGTCCTTTTTCTAATCTAATAAAAAGAAAAAACAAACTTCTAAAAATAAGGCTACTTCTGAACTTGGTCCTTAAAACTGCAAGTGTTCATCATGGACTTGTCGGTTGGCCGACTTCTGCACTGAGCTGGGCTGCGAAAACAGAATCTATGAGAGCTAGCACTACTTTTTCGGCTACATTTATAATGCATTTCACAGTCATCCATTGACTGTGTGGCTTGACTAAGTATGCCCAGTAACACTCCCAATTTAACCTGGTCAATGCCTGGATCGCTTTTCCCTTTTCCTGCGCCTTCTGCTTCCATTCTGCTTCCAGTCATAATTTATTTGGTAGGTACCCAGGGGTGGTCTCCTTGATTAAGTTGGCCCTGTGTAAATTCTCATTTACACAGTCGATAAGAATGTTTGCCTGTGTGGCCGCTGTCTCCGCTGCTTGTTCCGCCTGCCTGATTAGATCGTCCCATTTATTAAAGAGCAATTCTTTATGAATCTCGTTTATTCTGGGTGCACTTGCTCTTTTCCCTTCATTTTCATCATACATCATTCTATACAGGGGTAAGATAAGCCCGTGACAAATCTGATAGAAGTGCGGGACGAATTGGGAATCCCATAACATCTTATGATAAACATGGAGAGGTAATGGGTTCTGGGTAGTCCATTTCCAAACCATACTGGGGAATTTAGACACATAACAAATAGAATCCATAATATACGCAGACAGATAAAAAGGAGGATAGACCCTTTGAGACAAGGATCTTTTAGACCGGTAGTTCATAACAGCCGTGTATAGATTATCAGAGAATATCTTGGCCCAATCCATAATATCGGCGTTTGTGGCAGCGTCTATTAGTGGTAGCCATTCAGATGAAAATTTATTGATATCCGGCATCCCAAATAGTCTACAAAGCATGGCCGCAGCAAAACAATACGGAGAGGTGAGTGAACCAGTGCTGTACATACCGTTTTTGTCCTTTTTGAGCGGCTCCTCTTTTCTGGACCAATCTTTAGTGGTCTCTGCCAGGTTTGGGTTTTCTGCTGCAAATTTCTTGACAAATTGTGCATTGTAAGTCATCTACGGTTCAGGAAGATGATACATAAGCTTTAAGTCTTGCGCGGCGAATGAACCTATGAGCCCATGTCCTTGAACCTTGAATTGTCTGTTGTTCAACTCTGCATTGTCAAGTATCCACTTGATCATATCCGTATATGGTTAAATTTTGGGTCTAGCAGCTATTCGGTGAAGAAATGAACATGCTAGCTCCTCCAAGGACGCCTCGGAAGAGCGTTGTGAGCCCGACACAGTATCGACCTTAATTACTCTAGGATTTTCTTCCTCCAGCAGCCTGTACATGCTTTCCCATGTCGAAATTCCTGCGTCTCTGTTGCAGGCAGTGTCTGTATACAAAGGCGCCATCTCCTTAGTCTTTTCCTTCGCCTCGGAGCCTTGAGCTTTATGTTTCTTTCCCATTTGCTCCTGAGTTCGGCTTTGAATCGTCTTAGCTCTTCGTTCTTGCAGATTACGAGCGAAGTGGAAATGACTGATTAAGAAAGGTGATGGGAGAGTTTTAAATGCAATAGATATATCAAATATGCCACTTTACGTGAAGTATTTCTTTACAAAAGCACGCGTCTTCATTTCATTTAATAACTGACAACTAATCCATTTACTATCATTAAAATCACATGATCTTGGGTCAGATTATGGTAAGTGACTTTTCTTTGAATGGCGCACCCGAAGGATTTGTAATTAAGTCATTCATGATTTGCGTACGTAACATCGAAGATCGTGCCATCGCAAATCACACCCATCGCAAATCGCAAGATCGCAGATTACACCATCGCAGTGATTGCAATCATCGCAGGTCGCAACATCGCAGGTCGCAAAAGTTTAATGTTTGCCAAATCTTACCAATTCATCTCTGCGATATGCGATCTTGTGATCGGTGTTATCGCAGATCGGTAAATATTGAAGTTTTTCCTTATGAGTATTACTTCATTGCGATGCGATGTTATGCTTAACACGAGGGTCTTTGCACATAGAGGCATGAAGGTATTTATTATCTTTTTGCAACACAGCTTTAAATATATTTCTCTCATCGTAGACTTAGGTTAAAAATATTCAAAAGACCTTTCTAAGCTTACGATGGTAACCTTATTTTGAAGAAAGGAAAAGCTTGCTTTTTCTTAAAAATTTAACTAAGGGTCCCCATTCATTTAGTATTTTGGACAACACTTAAATGAAAAAAGGGGGGGGGGGTTGTTGCTAGCCAAAACAATTGGCGATTCATTTGGGAGAACCAGTTATCTCTGATCTTCTATTGATGTTTTTCAAACTTCTGAAAGCAAAAATTTTCTCAGAAAACGTAAACTTTATTATAGAAAGATAAAACATATTATACTTCAATCTGTCAATGATATTTTGTTTCAACCTCTTTCTATTTTAATTACTTGTATCCTTAGCTTGTCCTCGCATTTACATCAGCCCTTACTTGGTCTTAAAATAAAAATTAAAATAAAGTTTTCCCTATATAGCAGTCTTTTTAAACATGCTTCTTTGTCGTAGGTAGAGCCTCTGCTGCCAGCAAGCGTCCATAGCCTCGACATGGTTACCTATTACCCAGTAATGATCCTTTATCCTGCTTAAGGTTATTTACAACTTTTCAGAGAAAAACCCATTTTAACACTTTTTCCTTTTTCATTCTCTAAAGAACAATGTCTTGGTTTGGTGGCCAAATTATGACACAGTCATTCACTTGATTTATACTTTTGCTGAACAAGCTGGCTCATGATGAGACCCCTTGTCTTTTGATTGCAACAATCTTGAGTCATTGCCCTATTTTGGTGGACAGCATTGGCAAAGTCAGCAAGTTATAATATCTATGATCATGATAAGCTGGCTCGTGATGAGACCTCTTATTCTTTGAGAAGTTTTCTTGGATTTTTTCCCTGAATGCTGCGATTTCCTTTAGCAGGGAGGAAGTCAATTTTCTTTCCTTAAGAAAGTCCTGGACGACAATAATAGAGCTTCTTTGGAAATATCTGTTTCTACAGGGGCCCCTTATTTTGTTATTGATGCCTTTCATTGTACTGACGTAAAACAATTCCTTCACTAAGATTGCTTTCTTCAAATTTTTTGGAGTTGAAACTAGTATCATATCTGGGTCGAAGTTCTATTGATAATAAAGATCAAGTTTCCAAAAAGATTTGCCATTCATAGAAGCAGAAGTTCAAAATCTTGATAGAGAAAAAGGTGTCTTTTGTAAACGTCAAATGCTATTAACTAAAGCAAACTTTATTATGGAGAAAAATATTTAACGAAGTGAGAGGTATACATTCCCTAAGGTTATGTAGAGAATAGGGATAATCTCTTCTCTTATTTTGCCTACCAACTATTAAAAGTAAACCTAATAACCTAACTGAACTACTCCTACTCCTATTCTAACTATATACAAAAATTTGACTAGGTGAAATGATATTTCCAGTGGAGCCATCTTCTCATTTTTATTCCTACACGTATGTAACTTTCCAACATTAGTGTTAAGGACGGAACTTTTCTTGGATTGTTAATGTTGGATGTGGAATAAGAATGTATAACCTCAATTGGAATTCTGTCCGAAATTTCTTTTTCATGAAAACTTCTTTCCAACTGGATATCTATTGGATCATAAAAATGAGGATGAATTTCTGTTATGGATTGATGATCTTGTAATAGAGGAAGTTCTGGACTTCCTTGACACAGTTTAGCTTTCCAAAATGGTAGCTCATCTTTTGAATGTTCTTTGATAAGGTGCTCAACATACCAGAGTAATCTATCAAAAGTATGAAAATTTAAAACACAATCCGATTTTGCACAAAATGAGTGCAAGTGAGAAAAGAAGAAATGATTATCTGTACAAATAGTGTTATAGCACAATTGGGATTGGCTTGTAATATTTTGTTGTTCACAAGAACTGGCCAGGTCTTGTGAATCAGAAGACAAGTTATGATTGTGAATAGGCATGGGGGGTTCTTCATGATATGAATCATAGATCGGGATATTGTCTTGGATAGTAAAATCAGGCGAATGGTCTTTCGGTTTGAAATGAGGATTGAATGATATGATTTCCAAATGAGAATATCTCTCATTAATTGAGTTTTGATGGGTTAATTGAGATAAATCAATAACATCATCGTTGGCAAAGTAACCATCATAAATGATTTTACAGGTTTCCCTAGATTTCTCTTTTTCGTCATATGTTTTCAGACAAGGAAGGTCAAGTGGTTCTTGTTTGAAAATAATCAAAGGATGTTCTATAACTGTATTTTTATCCTGAAAACCTAGCGATGACTCATTTGAATAATTCTCTATGTTTTTTGAGATATCTTTAATATTGAGAGAGGAAAAGTTATCATCGCTAAAAACATCAGGATAAAGAGAAAAATGCGATTCTGAAACAATGCATTTAAAAATATCATCATGAAAAAATTTTCGTTCATCAGATTCAACATAGACATCGAGCTTTAGATCATACCTTTGTGTACTGATACTTTTTGAAAGAGAAATAGTTTGTTGTTCTAACCTTCACATCTGCATTTGTTGACTTGCAACGATATTATCTGACCTTGTATCAAAGTCATCTCCTGGTTCCAAGGCAGGCTCTTCTCCAGCATCCTCGCTTTTGTCTTCTTGCATTAGAGTATGCATGACTCCGAGGCTTTGGGGACTTTCTTCGTTATGGGTGATTGGTATATTCAAATTGGGATTCTCGTTCATATTAGAAGAAAATAAAACAAAACTTGGACTAATTTCTGCTTGATCAGATATAGGAGGCAAGGAATGTTCAGCATAATCCGAAGGTTCTTCATCTATGAGTTCACTTTCCAGATCGTACTTTAGACAATTAAGATGAAATCGCATATTAAAATCCCTAACAGATTCATCTTGTTTCCGTAGATAATCGATTTCATCATATACCTAGTCATAATCATAACAATCAAATTCAACAATGAAATTCTTGATGAATTGGTCCCAGCTGTGAATTGATGCAACTGGGAGGGTTCTGCACCATTTTCTTGCTTCCGCCGTGAATGTAAGAGTAAAAAATCTGCATAAAATGCCTTCATCAATTCTTTGAACATAATAACTTGAAACTCTTTGAATAAATTGAAGAGCATGATTAAAAGCAGAAGAATTATTCTTACCGTTGAATTTTACCTGAGACAAGAGTCTTACCACTTCAGGTGGAGTGTTGGAAGAGGTAGGAACATGGATGCAACTCCAAATGGGAAGTTTGTGAGTAGCCATCTAGATTCAAATGTTACGATTAAAAATCATTCCAACAGACACTATGTTCAGGCCCTCCTTCTAGCGCCAAATATGTTGAAGCCCCGAAAATCGGGTTGAAAACAAGGGGGATACCCACCCGGTATGGACCTTGGTTGGCAGCTCCTTATCCGTTTGGTATAGCGGGTCCGACTGGGGATAACGGGACCAGTTTCCCAATCTCAGGGTGTGTGTGTGTGTAGAGTTGAATAATGATGATCTAAGAGTACTTTAAAGCTAATTTAATTCAGATTCTTAAACTAACTCTATACTATTGTAATCTAATGAGAAACAACACATCTAATCTATGCTAGCCCGGGATGTATATCTTCTATTATGCGAACTAAAGATATTTCAAACAATAATTGGTAATAAAGATCATTTGGCTATCGTAAGAATAGAAATCAATTAAGATAAACCACTTTGCATAAGAAGTTAGGCAAAACAGTTGTGAACAACATATCGCATAATAAGTTATTCATATGTCAAACATAAATAAAGGACTCCACCATACAGAAGTGCCAAATGGTAACCCATACATTCATGCAATAACACATAAACAACTAAAAACTGTAAATCACTTAAAGAATATAAGCAGAAATGGTCAAGAAATAAAAGTACCATTTATGACTAATTCTACCCACAAACTTCAAGCAAAAACGATCTATCTCTACTTGTTCTAACATCTACTAAGAGTACAAAAGCACAACATCAGTAGTAGACATCAAATGCAAATAAAAATAAATCTCGATCCATCCATTCATCAAAACCTCCTCTAAGGGTGCAGAAGTGCATGTTCCGAGGACAAGTTTTTGACAAATCTCTGGACCCTTCTCTAAATGCATGAGAAGGGTTAAAATACTACTTCCTAATTCTAATAATAGTGTCTTTACAAAATTTAGGATACGGTTTTCAAATGACCGTCCTTTTTCTAATCTAATACAAAGAAAAAACAAACTTCTAAAAATAAGTTACTTCTGAACTTGGTCCTTAAAACTGCAAGTGTTCATCATGGACTTGAGAAGAGTCGGTTGGCCGACTTCTGCGCTGATCTGGGCTGCGAAAACATAATCTATGAGAGCTGGCACTACTTTCTCAGCTGAGTTTATGATGCATTTCAAAGTCATCCATTGACTGTGTGGCTTGACTAAGTATGCCCAGTAACACTCCCAATTTAACTGGTTCAATGCCTGGATCGCTTTTCCCTTTTCCTGTGCCTTCTGCTTCCATTCTGCCTCCAGTTGTGATTTATTTGGTAGGTACCCCAGGGTGGTTTCTGCGATTAAGTTGGCCCTGTGTAAATTTTCATTTACACAGTCGATAAGAATGTTTGCCTGCGTGGCCGTTGTCTCCGCTGCTTGTTCTGCCTGCCTGATTTGATCATCCCATTTGTTAAAGAGCAATTCCTTATGAATCTCGTTTATTCTGGGTGCATTTGCTCTTTTCCCTTCCTCTCCATCCTGCCAAGCTAAGTATTCTGTCACTCATCTGTCAATCTGATCATAGTCACTTCAAAAGTCTGCCACTTGATTGGTGATTTTATCGCTCATCTCGCAATAGTGGCCCCACTGTGATATCTTACATCCCAACTCTTCCTGTTGCTGCAGAAGTTGCTCATTTAAGCCAATAGATTCTGAAACAAATTCGGCAAGCTTAGGCTCGTCTTTATGCATTTCTTGTAGAGTCTGCAACTGATTTCCTTTTTCATCTAAACTTCTTTGATAGCTTATCTGCATCTGCTGAAAGTCTTCCTGTAGCTTCTCAAGCTGTTTGGATGCTTCAACACTAGCATTGGCTTGTTGTAGCTGTCGTTGTAGTAGCTGTATTTGATTTTCTTGTTCTTTCAACAGTTGCTGAACTTCCGATGCCTTGTCAATAGTTGCAGAAGTGTATGCTCCTGCGATCTGAGACAACTTCGTGAGATTTTCTGTCAGGTTGTTGTTGGGGTCTTTCCATAAGACGTCCAAATGTTCAGCGTCTTGTGACAATGTATTATCTAGCTTTCTTTTCTTCCTTTGTCTCCTCACGACTGCTTTATGTTGTGGACTATAGAATACATCCAGTGGGGGAATTTCCTCTACATTAAGTAGAAGCTCAAAAGGTGGAGTGATATGACTATGCTCCATTTCTGTGACACTGCTGACTATGGTCGAAACCATTTCTTGCGTTACCTGTGTATTGTTCACAGGTTTTCTTGGGGCTTGCCCTTCAAGGATGATCAGCTCGTTGAAGTTTTCCCATTATTTGTCTAGCTCTGTTGTGACGAGTGGCGCTTTAATGACGGGAGGAGGGACATCTCTTGGCGGGGAGGCGATAACTTGTTGTTGCGACATTGCACTTGACTGAGCTGTATCTTTAGCTATTTCTTCGTTTTTTTCTTGGTCACTTGCAGACTTTTTAGAATGTTCAGGCATTCCTTGGGCAGTTTCAGATTTGTATTTGGAAGTGCTAGAGTTTCCACTGAGGCTAACACTGGGAGTTGGTTCTCTGGTAGGTAGTCGCAGCTTCTCTAGAGGAACACTGGCCAGCCTTCTTTCCCTGTACAACATGAATCTTTGGAGGTCATCTGGAGACAACTTCGACCGAGCTTCCCGCAAAACTTCCTGGAGTGAGCTTTTACCTTGAAACAAATCATCAAACAAATCTTTCTTTCCAACGAATACTTCTATTTTGACGCTTGTAGTGAAATCTTGTGCAACATTATTTAGGTCAAAAGGCCGAGCTGGGAATTTAAATAATTGTAGAGATGTCGCATTCTCCACTTTGGTGAAAGCATGTCCTACATAGAACAATGAGAAGGCCCCACAAGCTACAGGAAACTGAGGCCATATGGCCTTCTTCTTGTCTTTTAGTTCTTTGGTCAGGCCGCCTTCTGAGCAGGTCTGATAGGGAATTTCACGAGCCAAAATTTTATCGGGGACATATAGATGTAGGACATGTGGAGGTACAGTGCTCCCAAACACTCTTATATAAGTGAACCATTCTTCCCCGAACCATCTTGCGATGGGGATGATGTCTATTTGCGCTTCGGGTGAGCACCTTGGGGGTTACTGGGAATCCCATAACACTTTATGATAAACATGAATAGGTGACGGGTCCTGGGTAGTCCATTTCCAACCCATAGTGGGGAATTTAGACACATAGCAAATAGAATCCATAATATACGCGGACGGATAAAAAGGAGGATAGACCCTTTGAGACAAGGATCTTTTAGACCGGTAATTCATAACAACCGTGTATAGATTATCAGAAAATATCTTGGCCCAATCCACGATATTGATGTTGATGGCAGCGTCTACGAGTGGTAGCCACTCAGACAAAAATTTATTGATGTCCGGCATCCCAAATAGCCTACAAAGCATGGCCGCAGCAAAACAATACGGAGAGGTGAGGGAACCAGTGTTATACATACCGTTTTTGTCCTTTTTGAGAGGCTCCTCTTTTCTGGTCCAATCTCTAGTGGTCTCTGCCAGGTTTGGCTTCTCTGCTACAAATTTCTTGACAAATTGTGCATTGTAGGTCGTCTGAGGTTCAGGAAGATGATACATAAGCTTTAAGTCTTGCGCGGAAAATGATCCTATGAGCCCATGTCCTTGAACCTTGAATTGTCTGCCGTGTAATTCTGCATTGTCAAGTATCCACTTGATCATATCTGTATACGGTAAAATTTTGGGTCTAGCTGCTATACGGTGAAGAAATGAACATGCCAGCTCCTCTAAGGATGCCTCGGAAGAGTTTTGTGAGCCCGCGACAGTATCAACCTTCATTACTCTAGGATTTTCTTCCTCCAGCAGCCTATACATGCCTTCCCATGTCGAAATTCCTGCGTCCCTGTTGCAGGAAGTGTCTGTATACAAAGGCACCATCTCCTTCGTCTTTTCCTTCGACTCGGAGCCTTGAGCTTTATGTTTCTTTCCGATTTGCTCCTGCGTTCGGCTTTGAATCATCTTAGCTCTTCGTTCCTGCAGATTACGAGCGAAGTGGAAATGACTGATTAAGAAAGGTGATGGGAGAGTTTTAAATGCAACAGATATATCAAATATGCCACTT
>APFE030160194.1:0-10579 GCA_000404065.3 Pinus taeda
CCCTACCCAGTCCTCAGACAACAGTGCCAGCGTCCTCAACTGCAACACAAGAAGGGGCAGCACAAGCTTCAAGGCAGGACAAAGGAAAGGGCAAAGTAATGGAGGAAACAGAGGGTCAGCAGGAGCAGCAGCAAGAGGGCCAACAGGGCCAACAGGAGCAACAGCAACAAAATCAGCAAGAAATTGATCAACAGGATCAGGAACAGCAAAGAGGAGAAGGCCAGGCAGCCACCTAAGAGAAGACAACCAGCATGGCGCCTCCTAGACAAGATTCTAGGGTCGACCCTTCAGTCCTCCAAACCCCTCTAAGGGAGGACATTAGCAGGAAAAGGGAGAGGGAGACCCCTCTCACAGAAGGATCAGAAAAAAGGCAAAGGCTAAATCCATTTGGAGAAGAGGAAATGCATAGCTTTGAGGCCTCTGCCAGCTCAATGCATCAAGAGCAGGACAGGACAGCACTGGGGGAGGTCAGCTCCTCAGGGCAAGATAGAAGCAAAACTGCAGGCATCAAAGACTTCTTCAAGGATGCTAAGAGGAGGAGTGAACCACTAAAAATCAAGCTGTACAACTATCTACTAAACATGGCTCCATCAAATCAGCAGAGGCTTATGGCTGCATATGATGTACAAGAGGCTAGATTGACTATGAGTCATTTTACTCCCACAGAGCAGCGTCCTCAGTCAACCGCAGACTACATAAGGACAAACCTAGAAGTCCTTGCAAAAGATATCCACCCTATGGACCAGATTGAGCTTCATAAGCAAACGGGTGAGATGGTCTATGCCACCTTGGCAGATAAGACCCTGGTGAATTATAGGCTACAGAACAGCTTAAACAACACAGCATCACAACTTGAGTTGGAGAGGGCATCCTCTCAAGCCAAGGACAATAGAATCAAGGCCCTGGAGGACATTATCATAGAATTCGGGCATGATCCCAATGATGTTAAGGCCATTCAAGAGGTCCTTAAACTAAGGGATGCAGATGTAGCTGCAATTAAAAAGAAGATGAAGATCCCACCAACCATACATCCGCAGACAGATGAAGTAGCCCAGCAAAGAAGAGATAAGGATATCACTGCGCTGCTTATGAACTTATACAAGGAACTGGTGGACACACAACAAAAGCTGCAAGATACAGAGAATACCTTAGAAGCAGCTATGCAAAAGGGAGAACAAGGACAGTCTTCTAAACCACCTGCAGAGGTAATAAACCTAGAGGAGACCCAGAAAGAAGACATCCCTCCAAAGCAGGCAGCAGAAACAGTTCCAGCTACAACAACTCCAGCCACAACAGATGTAGCTACCACAGAGCCAGTCACTGCAGCACCACCAAAGGAGCAGGCCGAGAGCCTGGATATGCAGAAGTTAAGGCAAGAACTTCAAGTGCTAGAGGCGCAGATGACAGATCTAAATAAAGCCAAGGAAAGCTTAGCAAAGTTAGAAGAGAAATATGACAAATCTAAGAAAAACGTGGCTGAGAGGGAGAGGGAAGTAAAATCCCTAAGGAAGACAATCACAGAGCTGGAAAAGTAGCTCAGTTTTGATAAAGTGACAGCAGAAATCAAGCAGGTGATATGGACTGCCATTGGACAAGCAATCACCAACCAATGGGAGTACATTGATGCTATATATGAGCAGATAGGACTAATTGGCAAGGCAAAGAAAGAACTGTATAGAGCAAGAAATGCTCTAGGAGACATGGCCGACCTTGCCCCCAAGATGATTGAAGTCCTCAATTATAGGAATGGTTCTCAGCTAATTAAAATGGGAATTTCTAACAGAACTGAAACCATTTCCTTAATCAAAAGAACTACCACAATGAAAAACCTAATTCAGAACCTGGACAGGAAGGTCCATGATATGCAAGCAGATATACATAAGTTTCAGAATAGGTTTACAGCCCTGCAGGACAGAGGGCTCCCCAGCTTGGAAGAATCAGGAAAGCTTCTCTCTTATGAGAAGTACATCAAAAGAATAAGCACTTTTTCAGCCATGCAGATTGCTGAGGCTCCTGGGTCATCTACAGCAGGCCCATTAACAGGACAAGTTCTTTTTAATAAATTAGATAATTTGTTTTTTATTAAAAATGAGGTAGCACATTTATTTGATAAACCTCCCGATTTCTATAAATACACAGAAGCTGATGAGACCATAGGGTCAATTTTGAGGCACCAGCTTCCTCCTCCAAACACTTGGCAGGACTTGATACAACTACTTTTGAACCAAGGCTGAGCAGGCAAAAGTTTTGCAGCAGTACAGTCCGCATTGCATCTACAAGTGGACAAAGCCATGTCACCCAACATAAAGACACTGAGCCAACTCAGTACAGGTACTCGGCATCAGCAGCAACATCAGCAGGTACAGGTGGCAGAGTCAAGAAAGATACAGAAAATCAGAAGTAACAAAGTACTTCAACGCTTCATTTATGAAAAAGCCGCGCAAGTTAAATCCGCATTACTCAAAGGACAAAAGGCTATCCTGGCAGCAGTTAAAGGCTTCTACTATCATTTATGCTTGTAATAACTTCTCAGCTACTTTCTCTGTACAAGTGTAAGAGATATTTCCCCTCTCAGATGACTCCATTCCTGAGATATTTTTGTATGTAAACTCTATATATTGACCCGCGCGTTTGTTTAGAGGGGTTGGACTCCGGATGGAAGAAATTCTCCTAATATCTTCTCTGTAACTCTGATATTGTAAACTTTCAGACAGTTTAATACAAAAGCAGTGGGATTACTTCAAGGACGTTTGTCTGTTGATCTCTTGATGGTGTGTGGCTCAGAGTAGCAAGATTCCTGTGCATTACGTGGTTCAAATAAGTTTCCTCGTGACTCTTTGTTTTGTCTGTGTTTCCTGTTATTCCATATGTTTCTCATATTTTCTGTACGTTGGAACTCTAGATAGTAAGGAAAAAGAATAGTCTCAGGACTTAGTGACTGGCTACCCTGAGCTCAATCAAGCCTATCTCATATGTTTTCTTCTGATAAGGGATTTAAAGCGTAATTCTTAACTGCTACCTTTAAAACCATATCATCACTGTGTATTGTTGTTTCAGGAATTCAAGTAATTGCTCCTAAATAACAAGTCTTCTTTCACAAACATACAGCTTAAGTAAGGAAATCTTAACTGCTCATTGCTAGTTGTATCCATTTCGCTCTCTTGAATTACAGTTGTTTCATGTAATGCACACAGGCCCTGTAGCTTATCCCCTCACCAAAATCAAGATTTCAATAGAAAACAATCCTAGACCCCATTGCCCAATGGATTAACTGTATCTGCTAATACACTCTAAAGAAATTAGAAACATCCTCCCAACCAAACACAAAAACAAACAAAAATATTCGCTCCATACCTAGCCTAAAACCTTCGCTGACAGCAGTGTCAAAACCTCATAGAGAGAGCCCTCTCTGACTGCAGTTAGGCTAGAAACTGCAGCCCAAATATTGGTTAGTGGTTACCCCGGCCGTATTCTCTTAGGAGTCAAAGAGAACAACCTGGGTGTTAACATAAATGGCGACTCCACTGGGGACTTCAGGTTCTTAAGGTCTGAATATCTATCAAGAAATTTCACTCACAGTCTCAATATCAGTTAAGACACCTTTAAAGCTGCTCCCATAGAAAATTTGCTACCTGGAGGTAGAGCTGAGCCAGACCTCTATTCACCCCATACAGATACACAGATTTTTAGATCTCCTGTCCAGTCCTTGCAACACAAAGCCTTCATAAAATCTTACAGGACTAGCCCAGAAGCTGGCTCCCAAGAAGAATTTCAGGTACACAAGGGCACATCCTGACCCAAATCCTCCCCCTATTTTCGAAAATCCCAATACCATCCCCAGATTTGTTAGGAACCAGCAGACACTAGATCATCTTGCTGACATCAGTTCACAGTCAGAGCTGCCTAACTTCATCCCCACCCCAGTCAAGGTCCTATTCCGCTCTACCCCTAATTCCCCTAGTTCCCCATCAACATCCCAAAGTTCTTCACCAATCCCTTCTTCTCCCACACCAGTTCCCTTGTCCCACACTGTTATACCCTCAATACCTGCTACCCCTGTGATACCTGTTGTTCCCCTTGTCCCAATTGTCCCAGTTAACCCCCAGAATCCAACAAATATGGCTAGATATGCACCTCTGCAATTACCTGCCAATCCAGTGGCTTTACCTCAAGACTATCAAGCCAAAATAGCATACTTTGACTCCACTGGTCCTTATTCTGCCATCCAGCATGCTAAGAGAATGCAAGATCACTTTGAAAATTATGAGATATATGATGAAACTGTAAGGATGAGAATATTTGTTCAAAGCCTAACAGGGGACGTAAGAACATGGTTTAGATCCCTGCCTGCAAACAGCATTACTACCCCTGATGAACTCTACCAATCCTTCACAAATAGATGGGAGAAAAAGAAGGACCCTTTACATATACTTGGTGAGTATGATATGATTAGAAGAGGTCCTCAGGAAACAATGTTGGAATATTGTGCTAGGTTCAATAATGTCTATAATGCTATACCTCAAAATCTGAGACCTCCCCCGGATTTAGCCTTATATAAATTCCCAGATGGGTTTGACCCAGATATGGCCTATCAATTGAAAGAAAGAGCGGCTCAAACCCTCGAAGAAGCTCAGAGAGTTGCTGTAACAGTTGAAGCAAATCTGATTGCCAAGAGGAACAGGGCTAAAACAGAAAAGAGGGTTGTTTTCAAGGAAGAACCCTCTGCCTTGGACCAGAAATTGGATGCAATAATCTCTGGTATGAAGAGGTTAGGCGATAGGGTAGAATCTGTGGAAAGAAAATCTTCATGGGAAGCACCACCAAATAACCCTAACAGGGCTACAAATTTCAGGAGGAACCAAAACCCTAGTGGGAGCAAAACTAGCAATGACCCTGAAATAAGACCACCATTTCAGGAAAACTATGCTGAGGCATCCACATCTGAAGAACAAGCAGAAGACACTCATATTCACCTAATGGGACTTGATAATAAGCACCAAGTCTTCTTAACTCAAGAGGATCAGGATGAGGAGGATATCAAACAGTTTCAGACTAGTTCAGGGGAATCATTTGATTTTAAACAAGGCTATGATACCACTGTCTATGAGGTTCATAAACAATACAAATTGAGAAGTAGGACTGTAAATGTAACACAACCTGAGAAAACAAAGGATAAAACACAGCCCAAAAGTGCCATAGCAATGGAGCCAAACAGTACAACTGATTCACCCACATCAGAAGTAACTATTGAAGATGTCACTGAACAAACACCAAATTCACCATCTGCATCCTTTGAACAGTCTAAACCAAGCAAAGGACCTCAAGAGGTGATCAACAAACATAAATCTCCAAATCAGGAACAAACTTCAACAGATAAAGAAAGTAAGTTCATCCACACTACCAAAACACAAACAGAAAAACCCTTTGATTTGGAAACTGAGATTGGAAAACTAAAAATAACTATACCTTTGGCAGAGCTAGCCAAGAATGAGATTTATAAACAGCAAATTCAGAGGTCTCTACAACTCACACATGGCAAAAACAAGGATAATGTGGATAATGTCAATGTGTTGGATGACACCCCTGAATTGCTTTTTGGCCCAGAAGTTGATGGAAAAATAGCAGGCTCAGGAATCCTACCCTTTTATGTCAGCTTGCATGTGCATGACAAAATATTACACAATGCAATGTTTGATTCAGGTGCATCTCATAATCTAATGCCCAAATCTGTAATGGAAAGATTGAATTTGGACATCACCAGACCATACAAGGACCTTTTTTCATTTGATTCCAGCCAAGTCAAGTGTCTAGGCCTAATAAAAGACCTATGTGTATCCTTGGTTCAGTACCCAAACAAAACAATCCTGATGGATGTAGTTGTGGCTGATATTCCACCTAAATATGGGATGTTGCTGTCAAGATCATGGGGAGCTAAGCTCCAAGGGTCTCTCCAATTAGACATGTCTTATGCTACTATCACAGTCTTTGGTCAACCCAAGAGGTTGTATAGAGAGTCACTGATGAAATACATGGTCAGTAGTACAGAAAAGCCTCAAAACTTTCCCATTTATGCTGTCCACTCTGACATAGACTCATACATCCTTTACAATGACAATAAAAACAGCAACATTAAGGAAGAAGACCCTGATATCCAAGCACAAATTGAATCAAACAAAGGTAATATTCAAGACCACAAAGCAAACATGGACGAAGTAACCATAATTGAACAAGACAAAGAAAAAGGGGCTTTCCTAGAAAACAAAACAATCTCACCAAGTGAAGATGATGTCAAGCAAAACAAGCCAATCAATCAGCCCATCCTACAAATCACCAATTCATCCCACACAGACCTCATTCAAAACCCCCTAGAAAAGGAAATCTTATGGTTCCTAGAATTTGATGGATCAGTTAACAAGCTAGGGGCAGGAGCAGGAGTATGGGTGCACAATAAAGAGGGTAGCCATGCAGAAGGAATAGCCTACAGACTGAATTTCAGATGTACCAACAATATGGCTGAATATGAGGCCCTTTTATTAGGCCTCAAGTTGGTACATTCCCTGCAAATTACTAGAATATCAGTCCTAGGAGATTCAGACTTGGTCATCCAACAGATTAAAGGCAATTTTGTTACTAAAGACAACAGACTTAGATCTTACAGAGTTGCTGCCACTCAGTTGCTTAACTCCCTTGCTGACTTCCAGATCACCAAAATTCCTAGGACCCAGAACCTGCATGCTCACAGCCTAGCCATGTTTGCAAGTACTTGCAAGCTGCCCTTTGATCCCAATCACCGTTTCACTGCTGAGGTGAGACATAGACCATCAGTCCCAAACAACATAAAAGACTGGCAAGTGTTTGACAATGATGCACAAATAAAAAACTTTCTGAATTTACAGGAAGAATTTTCAGGCCTGAACATAGATACTCAACCAGCAATTCAATCACAACTACTTGAGCCAGCAAGTCAATCACAAATACTTCATCTAAATCACACCCAAGCACTCTCACCCAAAACAGTCTACCAATTGCTAAACCCTACAATTTTCAACCAGGATAACATTCAAGAAATCCAACAGATTAAGTATGAACAGATACCTGAGGGTGAAACTGAAATGATACAGATAAAGAGCAACCTCCTGCCCATAGGCTTAGCTCCATTGGAAAACATGTTTGATTCTAATGATGTCCCTAAAAAACCAAAATTTGAACCCCTAAACACCACCATTGAAGAACACAACATAGGGACAGTTCAAAGCCCCAAAATCATAAAACTATCAGCTGCATTACCTCCCGACCAAAAGCCCAAGTACATTGATCTGTTTAAAGAATTCCAGGATGTGTTTGCATGGAGTTATGAGGACCTCAAGTCCTATGATACCTCTGTTATACAACACACAATCCCACTCAAGCCAAATCAGAAACCCTTTAAACAAAAATTAAGGAGAATAAATCCCATGCTCCTCCCGGCAATGGAGCTAGAAGTCCAAAAGATGTTTAAAGCAGGCATAATAGCACCAATCAGATTTTCTGATTGGATTTCAAACCTAGTCCCCACAAGAAAGAAAACAGGTCAAATTAGGCTCTGTGTGGATTTAAGAAACCTTAACCAAGTGTCATTAAAAGACAACTACCCCCTACCTAAAATGGACCACATATTGCAGAGAGTAGTAGGGGCCTCAAGGATTTCCTTGCTCGATGGCTTTTCAGGTTTCAACCAAATTCTAGTTCATCCTGATGACCAGGATAAAACTGCATTCACAACCCCATGGGGAACCTTCAAATATGTTAAAATGCCTTTTGGTTTAAAGAATGCAGGGGCCACTTTTCAAAGAGCAATGGATATTGCTTTTGCCAAAGAAATTCATGACTTCCTAGTCATCTATTTGGATGACCTTACACCATTCTCCAAATCAGACCAAGAGCATATAAATCATTTGAGACAGATCTTCCTAAAATGCAGAAAATATGGGATCTCTCTGAATCCAAAGAAATCTTTGTTCGGTCTAGAAGAAGGTAAACTGCTGGGTCATATTATCTCCAAGGATGGCATCAGAATTGATCCAGATAGAATCCAAGCCATTCAACACATGCCCCATCCTAGAAACATAAAGGAATTACAAGCCTTTTTGGGAAAAATCAACTTTCTAAGAAGATTTGTCCCAAACTTAGCTGAGCTTAGCAGATTGCTTAACAACATGCTGAAAAAGGATTCTAAGGTTAAATGGACAGTAGAGGCTAAACAAGCCTTTGAGAGCATCAAATTTGCCCTTACCCAAACTCCTGTCCTAACTAGCCCTCAATTTGATAGGGACTTCATCATATTCTCCTTTGCATCTGAACATACAATAGCTGCAGTTTTGCTTCAGAAGGATGATCTAGGAAATGAAAAACCCATAGCCTTCTTTAGCAAAGCTCTAAGAGATGCCCCCCTCAAATATCAAATCATGGAAAAACAAGCCTATGCCTTGGTCAAAGCCATAAAAGACTTTAGGATTTATATCCTGTATTCTCACATAATTGCCTATGTACCAAGCCCAATTGTCAAAGATATACTCACACAAGAAAATTTGGAAGGGAGAAGAGGCAAGTGGATAGCAAATATTTTGGAATTTGACATAGAAATAAAGCCTACCAAACTCATTAAGGGGCAGGGCTTAGCTAAACTAATGTCTGAAACAAACTTCCAAGCCCTTGACATTAACCAATTAGACAGTGAACAGGAGCTGGCGACTCCAAAGATCAATGTAGCCTTTGAGCAATCCCCTTGGTATTCTGATATCTGCTATGTATTGCAAAACCTGTGTGCTCCCCCAGGACTGTCTAGAACTAAGAGAAGGTTTGTCAAAATGAAAGCCTCAAAATTCTGTGTCATGAAAGAAAATCTGTTTTGGAGAAACCATGAGGGCATCTTGCTAAACTGTCTGATTGAAGGTGAAACCAACAAGATCATGGAACAATTCCATGCAGGAGATTGTGGTGGACATCTTTATTGGAAATCCACTGTGAACAAAATACTGAGAGCTGGATATTACTGGCCCACTATTTTTTCTAATGTCAAGAAATTTACCACTGCATGTCACAAATGTCAAGTGTTTGAAGGAAAGAGACAGCTGCTGCCTCTACCCCTCAGACCGATTGCAACAGAGAGACCATTTCAGCAATGGGGCTTGGATTTCATTGGTGAAATCAATCCCTCTTCATCAGGCCAGCACAGGTGGATTCTTACAGCAACAAATTACTTCACAAAGTGGATTGAAGCAATCCCATGCAGGCAAGCAAATGACTCCACCATTATACAATTTTTAGAGACAAACATCCTGGCTAGATTTGGATGCCTTGACAAAATAATAACAGATAATGCTGCTGCATTCAGATCTAAAAAAATGGTCAATTTCTGTCATAAATTTCACATTACATTGGGCCACTCCACAGCATACTATCCCCAAGGCAACGGGCTGGCAGAATCCTCAAACAAAAGTTTGGTGAAGGTAAATATGATCAAGAAAATATTAGAGGAGAATAAGAAAAACTGGCACAAGAAACTAGTCAATGCCTTATGGGCAGACAGACTAACAACTAAGAGATCAATTGGGGTCATCCCATATGAGTTAGTCTATGGTTTAGAGGCTAAATTCCCTTCATCATTAGGAATCCCTGCTATGAAGATACTCCAGGAGTGCCAAGCTGAGCCAAATGACATGCAAAGAAGGATCAATCAGATTATATGTTTGCAGCAAACCAGGGAGGAAGTATATAACAGAGTTCAAATTTTACAAGAAAAGCTAAAAAAGGTCTTTGATAGAAGGACCAAAGCAGAGGATTTCAACATAGGTGACAAGGTCCTCAAGTGGGATTCAAGAAGAGAGAGTAAGGGTAAGCACGGAAAGTTTGACTCCCTTTGGAGAGGACCATTCCTAATACAAGCAATACAAGGAAACAATACCTATTTTCTGCAAAATCTAGACAAAACTGACTTAGAGGAAGGGCCTGTCAATGGCAGGATGCTCAAGCACTATTTTGATTACCTTCCATGAACAGAGCTGACCTGCCTTTGTACATAGTTTGTTGTGTATAAATGTTGTATATATTGTTTTGTTCTAAGGCATGAAGAGAAGATCACTTTCTGAGAGGCATGGCAGATAAGGAATAGGATGGAAATACATTCTGTTACAGAACATCATACATTTTGAGGAATCCAGGGTAACAGAATTCCAAAGTTTCAGAGAAGCAGCCAAAGGACCCAGGCACACTGACCTGCTGTTCTTGGTCTTTCCAAGAGAAAAACCATCCCCATGTGGAGCCACTGTTGGATACCTATACCAATAGGTTTCATATTTCATGATTGGCAAATTCAAATGCCAAATATGCTCTGCTTTGCTGATGCAAAGATCCCATATTTCCAAGACAAGGCAAGGTGTGTACATGCCTTCATGTTTACTAAATTTTGATGGATAGTCCAACAGTCTAATCTGGATCATGCCATGTTTCAATTTTCTATTGTAGAATAGAGAAAGAAGTCTGTCCAAACTGTTTAATCTTGGCAGACCAATAGTTAGGTAGAGAAACTAAGGTTCCCAAC
>APFE030160199.1:0-14421 GCA_000404065.3 Pinus taeda
ACGGATCAATAAATCTAAAAAGAAATAACCTTGATCTATAAATCTAAAGAAAAATAACCCTCATAACGTAGATTTCATATTTTTAATATAATTTGTTAGATATATTATGATAAATTGTCCTATAAAATATTCACAACAATTTACAGATCAGACAACCTATTTTACATTTAAAAAACAAACAATCGGAAAAAAAAAAAGAAATTAAAAATTAAGATATAATCATATTAAATCTGAGATACTTACTATACACTTTAAGTGAGCCATTTAAATCTTCATTATATATTTGTGTTATTCTTATTGATTGATAATATTTGGTTAATAATAACATTTTGGTTTTGAATTTAAAAAGTACTATATTTTCATTTTGATTATTAAAAAGAAAAATTATACAATTTAGTAGATATCTCTTTCCAGAATTGATTTTTCATTTTAACTTTGTATCTCTATATAAATAGTTTCCCAATATTTATTTAATAAAATATTGCCTTTTTCTCTAACAAATGGTTAAATATTGACTTTTTCTCTAACAATTGGTTATTTTCTTTGATATTATATACGATCTCTATAATTCTTAAAGTAGAAATTATACATTAAATTACTTATCCTCTCACCTAGCTTCTACAAGACTGATCACTATACCCTTCATAAAAGAGAACACATACAGTTAGTAGTACATGCACTTTACATTGAAAATATATTTAATTTTGAATTATTTATTATATTATCAATATCCTTCGAAATAAAGGATTGGTCGCTCGTCATTAAGACCGTTTCATTAGTTCCGTCCAAAATGATTTCATGTTTCCTTTTGCGTAACGGAAAAGGCAGGTTGTAATGATTACCTTAATATTAAATGTCCTTAATTGGATCAAAATATTCTATTAAATATTTCCTTTTCCGTAGATGGAAAAGGCAGGTTGTAATGATACCTTAATTGGATCAAAATATTCTATTAAATGTCCCATCGTTCAAAGCGCGCCATACTTGAATTGCCTTTTTACATGAAACTTGATTTTTAAATTTTGAAATGAAATTTTGATTTCTATGTTACAGATAAAAACATCATAAATGAAATAATGATAAACTAGGTATATTATGCTCTATCTTGTAAAATTTTAATTGAAAAGAAATTAGTTAATAATAAATTTATTATTATTTTATGGTTTTAAAGTAACTATATTTTGAATTAAAAGTACTTGAGCTAACTAATACTTTAGTCTAGTTAAGTGAGTTTTTCATTCAATTTAGACACATTACAATGTAGAACCATCAAAGATTTAAAAAGTTTCATTACATATAAGCCATGGGCTCTAATACCATGGGTCAACAAAACCATGAGTTGAAACCACCACTGTGAATCTAAGACCTTTGAATATTTCACAAAGTAAGTTGATTCTAACATTCATAGCTTTAAACTTGAGTGGGGAAATATGCATGCTCTCATTTCCCATCACCTTGGTCTATTCCAAGACTTTACCAGTAGAGTACACATGTATGACTAGGTCTTCCTATTATTGCCCATATACATGTAATTTACAAATTTCATAACCAAAGTAATTTTTTGTTTTTTGTTATTGTTGTCTTGCACCTATGCTAGTAAATTTTTTATTATTTTTGTTCTGCACTTATGCCAATATTCTCTCATGTCTACACACATTCTCACATCAAGTGCTCTCCTCACCAAATCTCACTTTTGTAGTTGCATCTCACCCTGCTAGACCTCTATTTCCTCTTAGGCAATCTTCACGTATGTGGGTCTGATCTCAATCGGGCTTCTATATGTTAGATTCAACCTCAACATACAATGTGTTGGCATTTGCAATCATCACCTCCTTCTACAAGCCATCATCCCTTGGCTCCTATTCCACTTGTTAGAAAAACAAGAGAGAAATAGATAAAAATTAACACACAAACAATTAGCAACACATCAACACCATATTTTACCCTAGAAAACCATAATCAGAGAAAATGCAACCAACAATAAATTTATTATTATCTTATGGCTTTAAAGTAGTCATGCCTAGACTTAAAAACAATCAAGTTTGGTCAACATTTTGTAAGAGCCCTGGGCTAAAAGTTCATGTAAAAAAGTTAATAAAGGCAAAATAAGACCAAGGTCATGGGAGACATTCCAAGTTGAATGTTGAAAAAAATATGCTAGTGGGCATCACTTGTTGTGCTTATGGCTAAGGGGAAATTGGCAAAGCCAATGGCGAAGACTTTGAAAAGGAAAAGAGGCATTAATTGGCATATTATTTATGAAAATAAAGGAAATTAGGAGAAAAGGGAGGTGAAAGGTCACAGGTTGCATGTGTGGAGGAAAATGAAGGAAAATAAGGGGAAAATGAAGAAATTAGAGGTTTCAATAATAAAAAGACATTAGAGTATTAGTTGGTATCTTTTTGTCAGTTCAGTTTTGGATTTAGTCTCAGAGACAAAAAGAGCACCAAGATGAGAAGGAAACTAAGCAAACCAAGGAAGGACAAGGGAAGCAAAGGAAGGACAAGGAAGGCAAAAGAAGCAAGGATCAACCAAGGAAAGGTTGGATCAGGCATCTTCGGTAGGAATACTTGCAGGTAATAGATTGCATGTATGATTTCCTAGTTGGTTTTGGCATACATGGCATATGCATGTGTGTATTTTGGTTTATTTGTTGTCAGTGGCATAGATTTTGTTGAGTTTTAACAGTGGTTTCATCCTTGCCTTTCCATTTCTAGATAACCATGGTGTGATGGGATTCTGTCTTGGTTGAGCTTTGGATTGACGGAAGATTTTGGATCCGAGTGAGGTGGTCTCAGGAAAATCCCAAGGGTTGGGGGTGGAGATGTTTTTCTCGTGGAAGCCCTTAACAGGTGGGTTGAGACAGGAAAATTCCTCAAGGCATGGTGAAGAAATCCTGAGGTGTCCAAGCTCTGTTTGGTTTTGTGATCTTGGGACTAGTTTAGGTGAGATCACAGTATGGTGAGGGCAGACATGTTTTAACCTCTGGATTCCCTTGGTTGTTTATGGATTGGTTTATCCCATGAGATGCCACATTCATGCTTGGAATATGGCACGGGGGTGATTGGCTAAAAGAAAGATTTGGTTCAGCCCAATCTATGGTTGGTTGGTACATGGAAATCCCTGCCTTGGTTGAATTTTTCATATGGTTAATAAGAGTTAATATCCTCTTGATTTTGATGAGTAAATGTACTAGTTATTATGTGTCATTAATGGTTGTTCTATCATTATTATTTATCTGGTTATATGCTAGTTATAAGCATCGTTAATTGACAGTTCAAGTATGGCTCTTATCACATTTCCATTAATGAATGTCTGATTAATGAATGCATGACCTAATTGGTGTTATGACAACTATATTGAGAAGGTATTGGTCCTTCTCGTTTAACCTCAGAAAATTTTCATAGCCCTCTGTTCAAATTTGCATTCATGACTTGTAGGTTGCATGTTTACCATGTGTTTGATGGAATTTCAATCCTGGTTAGGAGGGATCGGGTCAAGACCCGGTTTTGGTTTTGGTTTATAAGCTTTGTTCCTATGTCATTTCTCATTTCTAGAAGTTTCACTAAGTTCTGGACAAAGGCCTGAGTCTTGGCCCTGAAAAAGTGGCTCAGAATTTGGGGCCACTGGCATAGAACTAATTGGAAAAGTCGACAGTCGCTGGCAGATAGGCCTATGGGAGTGACTGGAGGCTTACAGTTGCTTGCATGCCTTGGCAAGGGAGCAACTAAGGCTCTAGGTCAGTGAAAAGAGATTTGTCTCAGGGTTTGGATACCTGGAGGTGTTGGGTAGCTCCTGAAGGTCCTATATCACCTCAGGGAAGTTAGTAAGGTCTCAAGTTGTCAACTCCATTTCCTTAAGGTCATATAGGAGGTTGAGTTTTATCATAGTGACCCTCAACTCATATTTACCTTAGGAAAGCCAGTTAAAGTGGGTAAATGTGGGAGGAGGAGGTTATAGGGTGGTATCAGAGAGGGTTGCGCTCTCTTTGGGTAAAATTTGATGTTGTCAAGGTTATTGTTGGCATGCATGGCGACATGGTATATAATTAGTATGGTCATGCATGATGTTGTTATATTGATATGATTATGATTATATATGTATTATGCTAATGTGGACTGATTTTTCAAATGAGATAAGCCTCCCCTGAACATCAATGAGGTATGGTTTTGACTTTGGTATCTATTTGGTTTATCTGGCATGGCCTACTTGTAGGAAGAATATAATAAGAGATGACGAGCAAAATGGTAAACTATAGTTCCTGTGACTCTCCTTACAAACCAGTTGGGCAACAAGGAGGAGATAATTCTCCTGGTATAGCAGATACATTGAGGAGTTTGAGGGTAGAGATCAGAAATTGCAAAGCAAACAATGGCAGGTTGGTTGAGGCTCAAGAAATACTTACAAGGGCTCAAGAGAAGCAGGTAGAGGTCAATGCAACGATTCTTCAAATATTGTCAGAGTTGGAGAGATAGGGACAGTTGAGGATCAGTCAAGAATGGGAAGAGAAAACTAATGGAGCCTATGGTAGTAGGTCTCGAACCAGATACAAGTTGGATAAATTGGATACAATTAGAGGTGGCATATCACTAGATACACCTGACAGGAGGACTAGTATGTATGGGAATCATTCTAGTTCCTCATCCAGGATACATCATCACATTCATCACCTTCATCATCCTTATAGGAGGGGTGAGTACTTGTTTAAGGAGTTCAAGAAAGTCAAGCCACCTATATTCGATGGAGAGATGAAAAAGTTAGAAAATGCAGAGGGATGGTTGCTTTGGATGAATGAATTATTCAGATTGCATATTTATTTAAAGAACAAGAAAACCAAGGTAGCCACGTTCAGTCTCAAAGGGAAAGAAAATATTTGGTGGGAAGATGTGAATAATTTCAAGGGCATTCGAGAAGAAGATGTTATTTGGGATGAGTTTGAGAGACTCTTCAAGAAGTATTTGTCTGAAGGTACTATGGTGACAGAGCTAAAGAGTTTTATGAGTTGCAGATGGGTTTTATGATAGACGATGAGTACACTAGCAGGTTCCTAGAGTTGTTGAGGTATGTGCCTTACCTCAAGGATGAGAAGGCTAAGATTCATAGATTCATTAGTGGATTACTATTAGCATATAGAGACCCAATTGAGTTTGATGAGCCTAGATCATTGGAGGAAGCCATTAGGAAGCTAAAGCATTGTGATGAGCAGTCAAAACGCAAAGTTGAGCCTAAGCGTGACTTTAAAGGAAATGAGAAAATTAAGGGGAAGTGTCCATCGAAGTGGGGAAGTCCTCAAGATGCAGGTGACAAAAAAAATGTGGTTCCTTACAATAAGTTCAATGTAGTTGACAAGGGACATGGGTCGCATCCTGGAGAGAAACAGAATAGAGGTGATGGTAGGGGACCTTTGGAGTGTTGGATATGTGGAAAAGATCATTGCAAGAAGGATTGTCCATTGTACCAGGGTGGTAGGCATTAGATATACAGTGCTCAAGAAGTGCAGATAGTTGGAGATGTTGGTCATATCATTCTTCAGATTTATTTAGTTGTGGAAAAAAACAGGAAGATCATTAGGCATCCATTATTGAGATGGAAGGTAAGCTTTGTGGTCGAGTTATTTCTATTTTGATTGATCCTCGATCTAATTATAGTTATTTTAATCCTAACCTGGTGGATAAGTGTGGATTGAGAAAATAAGTGCATGCAGAGTCTTGGTTGGTGCAGTTAGCTATAGGTACTAAGAAGAGAGTTCATCATTAGGTAACAGCTTGTGCATTTGAGCTTAATGGTATGCCTACAACAACACATCCGAGTGTATTGCCATTGGGATCATATAGTATGCTTTTTGGTATGGATTGGTTGCACCTTCACAAGACCAAGGTAGATTTTATGACAAGGCTATTGAGTGCCTGGATGATAACGGGGAAAAGAGAATTTTTCAAGGAAAGACAAAGCCTAGATCAGTGAGTATGGTCACCACTATCTAGGTTAAGCATAGTTGCAAGAAATGATTTTTGATGTTTGCAGTCAACATATCCAGTGACAAGGGTAAGGATGTTGAGGATGCAGAAATATTCAAGAAGTACCCTATATTATAGCAGTTTCAGGATGTGTTTCTGGCAGAGCTTCTAGAATTTCCTCCCCACAGGGAAGTGAACTTTTCTATTGAGTTGGTACTAGGAGCAGCACCAGCATCAAAGGCACCTTACAAGATGAGCACACCAAATTTAGTAGAGCTGAAGTTGCAGTTAAAGGAAATAATTGACAAGGGATATATTAGGCCAAGTGCATCGCCTTGGGGTGTACCAGTATTGTTCGTGAAGAATAAGGATGGTAATCTCAGGTTCTGCATTGATTATAGCAATTGAACAAGGTGACGATCAAGAACATGTACTTATTACCAAGGATTGATGATTTGTTTGATCAGGTTAAGGGAGAAGCAGTGTTCTCTAAGATTGATATGGGATCAGGATACCATCAGGTATGCATCAAAGAAGAGGACATCTATAGATTGTTTTCAGAACCAGGTATGGCCATTATGAGTTTGTTGTAGTTCCATTCGGTTTTACTAATGCTCCAGCTACTTTTATGTGCTTGATGAATAGTGTGTTGTGCCCTTATCTGGACAAGTTTGTTATTGTATTCATTGATGACATTTTTATATATTCTAAGAATGAGGAAGAGAAAGCCGAGCATTTAGCATAGTGCTGAGATTGCTAAGAGAGCATCAGTTGTATGCCAGGCTTAGCAAGTGCAATTTCTTTCAAACATAGGTACATTACTTAGGACATGTTGTTTCTAACGAAGGCATAGCAGTAGATCCAAAAAAGATAAGGGCTATCATGGAGTGGGAAACTCCTAGGAATGTGGATGAAGTCAAATCATTTATGGGGTTATCAAGTTACTATAGGAGGTTCATCAGGAACTTCTCATGTATTACATATCCCATTACATCTTTGTAGAGGAAAGGGAAGACATTTTAATGGACATAGGAATGTGCAACCAGTTTTGAGCAGTTCAAGCATTCGTTGACAAATGTTCCAGTTCTTAAGATTGTAGATCTAGATAAAGAGTTCGTGGTGTGTACAGATGCCTTCAAGAGAGGACTTGTTGGAGTCTTGATGCAGGAGGGATAGGTGGTAAGATATGAATCTAAGAAATTGAATGAGCACGAACAGAACTATGTGACTCATGATCTTGAGTTGGCAGCTATTATACATGCATTGAAGATGTGGAAACATTATCTTCTTGGAAGGAGATTCGTATTAATGAGTGACCACAGTGGGTTGAGATATATGTTTGACCAACTGAATCTAAATGTCAAGCAAGCTACATGGTTGGCCACCCTCAATGAATTTGACTCTGAGATCAGATACATCAAGGGTAAGGAGAACACAGTTACAGATGCTCTCAGTGGGAGAGTGTATATGAACCATGTTGCAGCAGTGAGCCTATATGGGAAAGATTTACATGATCATATATTACAAGTAGGACAATAGGATGATAGGTATAGAAAGCTTAGGCATGGGTTACAACAACAGGGTACAGGTGACCACGATGTGCACTATCATCTAATGACATAGAGCTTTGTGAGATTCAGGGAGAGGATCTATGTGTCAAATGACAGTGGACTCTAGAAGCTTATCTTCAGGGAGCTTCATGTCAAGCCATATTAAGGTCACCCAGGATACCAGAAGACGTTGACAACAGTGAAGAAGTTCTACCATTGGTTGAATCTGAAGAAGGAAGTGCCAAATTTCATGGCTAAATGTTTGGATTATCAGCGGGTGAACTCCAAGTGTAAGCATCTAGATGGATTTCTTCAACCTATTCTGATTCCAGAATGGAATGGGAGGTTATTTCCATGGACTTCATTACATGTATTCCAAGGACATCGAGGCAACATAATTATATCATGGTTGTGGTTGACAGGTTGAGCAAGGTAGCTCATGTTATTTCAGTGAAGACTACTTATTTAGCTAGTGAGGTGGCACATGTCCTCATTAGATATATCGTGAGATTGCATGGTGTTCCAAATAAGATTGTGTTGGACAAGGATGCGAAGTTCACTTCCAAGTTTTGGAAATATTTGTTTGTAGGTTTGGGGACAGAGTTGGCCTTTAGTACAACTTATCATCCACGGATAGATGGACAGATAGAGAGGGTCAACAAGATTCTAGAGGATATTCTTAGGATGTATGTGATGCTTCAGCAGAGGAGACGGGAGGAGTACCTTCCATTGGTCGAGTTTTCTTACAACATTGGTTATCAGGAATCACCGAGGATGCATCTATTTGAGGCATTATATGGGCAAATTTGTAATACTTCCATCAGCTGGAGTGATCCAATGAACAAGGTATTCATAGGACCAAACATGTTGTGGACATCAAATAGGAAATGTGGGTTATAAAGAAGAATCTAAAGGCAACACAGGATAGGAAGAAGAGTTATGCAGACCATCACAAGGAATTTAAGGAGTTTTAGGTTGGGGAGCATGAGTATTTGCACATCAATCCAAAGAAGAGCTCCTTGAGGACTGGATCATTTGCCAAGTTGGGATGACGGTATTGTGGGCCTTTTGATATCCTTAACAGGAATGGACCACTGGCCTATAGACTTGCATTGCCTCCGATAGTGAAAGTCCATGATGTTTTCCATATTTCATTGCTTAAGAGATATTCAAAGGATGTTGATAATGTTATTTATTGGTTTGTATTGCAGGTGGAACCAAGAGGATAATTCCAGCCAGAACCTTAGTGCATATTGCAGTGGAAACAACTCAGGCTCTGGAACAGAGAAATTGAGCAAGTTAAAGTGTAGTGGAAGCATTTTGAGCCCAATGAAGCTACATGGGAGATGGTTGATTAGATGTGGGCCATGTATCCTTCATAAAAGAAGTTTTGGTATATGTACATATTCATGTATGGTTCTTATTTTAAATACCGAAATGAGTTGTGTTATAAAGCTCCAATAAGCAGTATGGTTATCATGTTGTCACATTTTTCATGATGGTTTTGCTTTAGAGCAGGTTGTTCATTGTAAATACTTCAACGAGATAAGTTATATAGCTCCATGGGAAATATGTTATGCTTTTTAGTGGTTTGTTGCTTGTAGGTGTCATAGAACATCGAGGATGGTCTTCCCCTAAGAGGGATGGGTCTCTAACATCCCTCGATTAAGATTTCATGTAATAAAGTTAATAAAGAAAAAATAAGACCAAGGTCATGGGACACATATTCCAATCTAAATGTTGGGAAAAATATCCTAGTGGGCATCACTTGTTGTGTTTATGGCTAAGGGTAAATCAGAAAAGGAAATGGAAAAGGCTTTGAAAAGGAAAAGAGACATTAATTAGCATATTATTTATGAAAATAAAGGAAATTAGGAGAAAAGGGAGGTGAAAGGGCACAAGTTGCATTTCAAGAGGAAAATGAAGGAAAATAAGGGGAAAATGAATAAATTAGAGGAATCAAGAATAAAAACACATCAGAGCATCAGTTGTAGCTTTTTGTCAGTTTAGTTTTCGAGTTAGTCTCAAAGAGGAAAAGAGCACCAAGAGGAGAAGGAAAACGAGTGAGCAAAGGAAGGACAAGGGAAGCAAACGAAGAAGAGGGAAGGTAAAGGAAACAAGGATCAAGCACGGATAGGTTGGATCAAATGTCTTCAGCATGAATACTTGCAGGTAACAGATTGCATGTATGATTTCCTAGCCAATTTTGACATGCGTGGAATATGCATGTGTGTATTTTGGTTTCTTTGTTGTCAATGGCATGGATTTTGCTGAGTTGTGACAGTGGTTTCAGCCTTGCCTTACCATTTTTGGATAGCCATGGTGTGATGGGATTCTTTCTTGGCAAAGATTTGGATTTCTAAAAGGTCTTGGATCCGAGTGAGGTGGTCTCAGGAAAATCCCAAGGGTTGGGGGAGGATATGGTTTTCTTCAGAAAGCCCTCAATAGGTGGGTGGAGACAGGAAAACTCCTCAAGGGATGGTGAAGAAATTATGAGGCATCCGAGCTCGATTTGGTTTTGTGATCTTGGGACCCATTTAGGTGAGATCACAGTATGGTGAGGGTGGAGGTGGTTAAACCTTTGGATTCCCTTAGTTGTTTATGGATTGGTTTATCCCATGAGATCCCACATTCATGCTTGGAATATGGCACGAGGATGATTGGTTGAAAGAAAGATTTGATTCATCCCAATCTATGGTTGGATGGTACATGGAAGTCCCTGACTTGGTTGGCTTTTGCATATGGTTAATAAGATCTAAGTTCCTCTTTATTTTGATGAGTAAATGTACTTGTTATTATGTGGCTTTAATGGTTTTTTTATCATTGTTATTTATTTGGTTATATGTTGGTTATAAACATGGTTAATTGACAATTATAAGTATGGCTCTTATCACATTTCCATTAAATAATGTTTGGTTAATGAATGCATGACCTAATTGGTGTTATGACAACTATAGTGAGAAGGAAATTGTCTTTCTTGTTTAACCTCAAATAAGTTCTAGATCCCTATGTTCATATTTGCATTCATGATCTGTAGGTTGCATGTTTACCATGTGTTTGACGAAATATCAGTCCCGGTTGGGAGAGATCCGGTTAGGAGGGATAAGCTTCATTTCTATGTTATTTCTTATTTCTAGAAGCTTCACTGAGTTTTGGGCAAAGGCCTGAGTCCTGGAACTAAAAAAGTGGCTTAGGATTCAAAGTCGTTGTCATAGAACTTACTAGGAAAGTCCACATTCGATGGCAGACAATCTTATGGGAGTGATTGGAGGCTGACCATTGCTTGCTTTCCTTGGAAAGGGAGTGACTGAGGCTCTAGATCAGCGAAAAAGAGAGTTATCTCAGGGGTTGGACACCTAGAGGGGTTGGGTTTCTCCTGGATGTCTTATAGCACCTGAGGGAAGTCAGTAAGGTCTCAAGTTGTCAACTCCATTTCCTTAAGGTCATATAGGAGGTTGAGTCTTATCATAGTGACCCTCAAACTCATATTGACCCTAGGAAAGCTAATGAAAGTGGGTAAATGTGGGAGAAGGATGTTATAGGGTGGTATTAGAGATGGTTGTGCTCTCTTTGGGTAAAATATAATGTTGTTAAGGTTATGTTTGTCAGGCATGGGGTCATGGTATATAGTTGGTATGGTCATGCATGGTTTTTTTTATATTGATATGATTATGATTATATATATATATCTATATTATATATATTCTATCTATATATATATATTATTATATATATATATTATATATATATATATTATATTAATATATATATTATATATATATAAATATATATTTATAATATTCTTATATATATATTATATATATATATATATATATTATATTATATATTATTATGTTAATGTGGATAATTTTGTAGATCAGATAAGCCTCCCTGAACATCAATGAGGTATATTTTTTATTTTAGTATCTATTTGGATTATTTGAAATGGCTTACTTGTAGGAAGAAGAGAATCAGAGATGACTAGAAAAATGGTATACTACAGTTCCTTTGACTCTTCCTACAAATCAGTTGGGAAATAAGGAGGAGAGCATTCTCCTCATATAGCAGATACATTGAGGAGTTTGAAGGCAGAGATCAGAAGTTTCAAAGTGGACAATGACAGGTTGGTTGAGGCTTAAGAAAGAATTGCAAGGGATCAGGAGAAGCAGGAAGAGGTTAATGCAGTGATTCTTTAGTGCTTGTAATAGTTGCAAAGATAGGGACAGTTGAGGATCAACCAAGAACATGAAGAGAAAATTAATGGAGCCTGTGGTAGCAGGTCTCGATTCAAATACAGGTTGGATAAGGGGGATACAATTCGCGGTGGTATATAACTGGATACACATGACAGGAGGAATGATATGTATGGCCATCATTCTAGTTCCTCATTTAGGAGACATCATCATAGTCATCACTTTCATCATCCTTATAGGAGGGGTGAGTACTTGGATGAGGAGTTCAAGAAACTCAAGACACCTACATTTGATGGAGAGATGAAGAATTCAGAAGATGCAGAGGCATGGTTTCTTGGGATGAAGAAATTATTCAGATTGCATATCCATTCAGAGAACATGAAATCCAGAAAGAAAATATTTGGTGGGAAGATGTGAAGAATACCAAGGGAATTCGGGAAGAAGATTTTATTTGTGATGGGTTTGAGAGACTCCTCAAGAAGAAGTACTTGTCTGATAGGTACTATTATGAAAGAGCTAAGGAGTTCTCTTAGCTGCAGATGGGTTCTATGACAAATGGTCAGTACACTAGCAGGTTCCTGGAGCTATTGAGGTATGTGCCTTACCTAAAAGATGAGAAGGATCTCTATGAAAGTGGTCTCTCTGTCTCTCTTATTAGAAAACACATCAATAGAATAAGAAATATATCTCTATCTCATAAATGTGTGTGTGTGTGTCTGTGTGTGTGTGTGTCTGTGTGTGTGTGTGTCTGTGTGTGTGTGTGTTTGTGTGTGTGTGTGTTATAATTTTTTTCTTTTAAATGCCACATGTCAACTCCATATAAATCATTGCATAAATTAGAAAACACTAATTAATGTAATAAGGAATACCTTTATGTTTATAGACATACACACATTTTGTTTTTTATTAATATTTTTTAAATGTCAGATACCATCTGTATTAAGAATTGAATAAATTCTACATCTCTCTCACAATGAAAAATGAAAATATAAGAAAAATTGATTTCAATTACTTTATCTCTCTATATAATGTTGATATAAAATTATTTTACTTAATACGAAAATTGAGATATTTTAGTTATGGAAATTTTATTTTATATATATAACACACCACATATCAAATAAACATAGAATGAATTACATATCTATTTCACGCTTTTTTTTATCTGTAAGCAAGTAAGAAACTTTATATTAGCAAAAATATGTTACATATAATTCAATCCTAAAGTCATTGTGAGGCCTAGAGCCGAGACTAAACTAAGAAGAGCTAGAGTGGACCATCTACCCATGAAGGGTAAACCAGATGGTCCCTTAAAGTGAATAGAGGTATGACAAAGTAACATGGACCATGCAAAAATCAAAAGAGAGTTTACAAAAATAACTTTTGTCGAGATTCCTACAGGAGTGGCCATCAAAAATAGAGCCATGTAGTGAGCTAAGGGGGAACAAAAACAAATTAAACTAAATAGAAAACATTTTCAGACCACCTTATTTCCCAGTCCCAGATGGAGCTCGTTGCGCTTTGTTGAATATTCCTACTTCGTCGGCACTTTCAATGCCTTTAGACTCATCATCCACATTTTCCTCAACTATGAGGCATCCATAAGAGATTTTGTCTTGCTGAGAGGGCTCTTTGATGGCAATCGGGGCGACATTGGACAGGGGATGCTTTGAGTTTCATGCTTCTGCTTCAAGATTTTGGCTTATAGAACCTTAGATAATAGGACCTTTATCTTTCTCTTCACCTACCAAGAGATCAAGGAGAGGAGGGGAGCAAGGCTAGTGGGTAGAATTACTATCCTCATAACTTTCCAAGCAACTGGAGGATGTTGAGGATATAAGAGTAGGAGGGAAGTCTATGCCAATGGATATGGAGAGATTTTGTAACGAGAGACGAGTTCTACTGAGTTGAGAATTTCTTTCTACCATCATTTTTTGAGCGCCTTCTCTAGATAACTCCTTAGTCCAAAGGTGGTGTGCTAGCAAGTTCTAGACAACCTAATGTCCATCACCTAGTCTTCTTCATTCCTCAACCTCTAGGGAAGCCACCCTGTTATGGAAATGGACAAAAAAATTCTAGGTCGAATGCTCCATGTACTCGCCAATCTGGGGAATGCGAGGTGGACACCCACGGTCTCTTCTACCCCATATTTCTCTTCCTCTCCCTCTAACCATGGTGGCAGACTGAGAATGGAAGAACCCTATGGAGTGATCTCTAGTGACAATGATAGGAAGGGAGGAGGAATGGTTTTGCCTCTGAGCCGCTAATCTCTGCATGAAGGAATGCACGAGGAGACCACAAGGCTAGTACATGAGTAGGGACATAAGTATTAACCGGTACATCAAAATGGTTGTGAAGGAGATTATGAAGCGGATGTTGAAGGAATGAGTCAGGTGAGTTGTATTAACTCATGCATCTATCACCTAAAGAGAGGTGGTGGCACATGACGACCACTTGGAGTTCTAAATCATTTAAAGAATGAATTTTTTACTTCCCAATCTGACAAGGCTATGCCATCGAGAAAACAACTAGATCCAGGAATATATATTTCATATTTGACTGCAATATCAATATTGTTTTTAGATGCTAGTGTGAACTCCTTATTAATTAGTGAAGGAATTACACATCTCCCTCATACTAAAAAGTAGAAAGCAATTAAATGGAGGAGGATCAGGTAGAGGTAGAGGTGGAGGAGGAGGCGAAGATGGAGTCGGTGGGTGA
>APFE030160199.1:16101-32829 GCA_000404065.3 Pinus taeda
AATCGATCAATTTCAAAGTATATCATCAAGTGGAAGAACTTACCCGCTGAAGATTCCACATGGGAGGACAAGAATTTTATACAAAAGCATCAAGAACTACTCAAGCGTTGAGGACCACGCTTTTTGAAGGAGAGGGGCATGTTAGGCCCCTATACTACTAGTGTAACCCCTTATTGTTATTAGTACAACCCACTTATTATATTGATGTACCCATGTAGTGCCATATTGTTACTATTGTGCCCCATAGAAGCCCACTATTGTTATTATTGTGCCCTTACATTATTATTGTTATGTCGGCTCTGATTATGTTATGACCACTTAGACTCCTATATATAGAAAGGAGGTCTTTTCATTTGTATCATCCAAGAATTGTTCATTTATGTAATGTAAAGGAGGTTTCCCCCTCGAAGAGGCTGAATTCTAAGGCGTTGATCTATCTTTTCTATCTATCTTGATCTATCTTTTTTAAATGTATTATTATGAGACCAAAATATCCCCCATATAGAGCGCCTCTCACAGCAATAATTTCAATAGTCCATCAATGACTTTCATAGTCTATTAGCACATATAACATATCAAAATTGAAATAACATAAATTCCATGAATTTATGGTTTAGTTGGTTTTTTTAACACACAAGGAAAATATTTATTAAGAAAAGGGGTTGAAATAGAAGCGTATAGAAAAGAGTATAGTGTAGCTTCCATTATGATGAGACTTTTTTGTGTCTCATAAATTGTGTTAAAAAATGTCCCAACTAAATCCTTAGTTATCATAATACACTATAAAAACAATGCTAGTTCTATACATGGTATAAGAGAGAGATTATATGTTTAGTTTAAACATAACCAAAATTAGCATGATAAACATTAAAACCAAGCCTAAGAGAAGTATTAGAATCAATGGTGCATGTATTGGTAGCATGCTTGGAATTGAGTGTTGGAGACAAATTTTTTGTTGATTTTCCTTCTTAACATTGAGGGTGAGTTGCCAATGAAATTTCATGCTAGCTTGGAGATTATTCACCTTTTTTCTCCCATAATGGAATTTCTTCCTATTGAGTGAGCAGTTTGACCTTTTATTCCAATGCTTCTAGGTTATTTAGCTGCTAGAACAACAAACCCATTGTAAATTCCTCTTGCAATGTTGATAAATCTAGAAAGGACTTGAAGATAGAACTCAAGGTGAAAATGGATTTATCCTGCTTCTAAAATGTTTGGCATAACTCTTTAATATTTTGGTCATCCATTACTACTATATTACGACTATCGATGTCTAAAGAGTGTGACTATTAAAGAGAAAGTAGCAACTAGAAAGAGTAAGAAAAACAACAAACCCCATCCAAACAAAATAGGGAGAGAAAACTTAGGGGGAAAATCCAAGAGAAGTATTATAATGCTTGAACTTGGGGTGATAACTAGAAAAAACCTAAAGATAGAGTTGATGGATTTGAAATAACAATGCATTTTGTGACCAAATTCGACACCCCTCCCCTAAGACAAGAGGGAGGTGCAAAATTCCTTTGGAAATGGAAAAGCCATTGTCTGACAGTAGAACTAGATATTCAAAGGAGGATATTCATCAATGGTGGTGTGTATTAATGAAATCATTAGCGGAAAATGTTTATGTCTTATCCCTCTTGTCTAAATTTTGCTTGAAGGGATTGTAAAATTTGTTTAATTTTTCTTTGATGGTGTGTTAACATGAGGTGAGATATGATATTAGAAGATCATAGATGTGGCTATTGACAAGTATCACAACTCGTTTTCTCATAGTTTCATAGTTGGATTTAGAATTAACTAAGGAATTACGACCGCAAAGGATATGTAACTAATGGACCATTTGATGTCACTCCTAGCTTTCCTGATATTATCTAGTATAGAAGATAGATGAGAATCCATAGAGTTTGAGTTATGTACCATTTTATTGATGACGAGACAAGAATCCCCAAACACCCTGAGGTTTTTTATGTGGAATCCAATGGCTTGAGTGATACCTTAAGTAAGAGTATATGCATTAGCTCTATTATTTATCATGAAGCCCAAGATCCATTCAAAAGTGAAAATAATTACCCCTAGGGCTAATAATGATCCCTCTCACACCTACCTTCCTGGGAGTTTATGATTTAATTGTTATGAGTTAAGATAATTTGTAATTA
The DNA here is from genome assembly GCA_000404065.3 of Pinus taeda. Taxonomy (NCBI): domain Eukaryota; kingdom Viridiplantae; phylum Streptophyta; class Pinopsida; order Pinales; family Pinaceae; genus Pinus; species Pinus taeda. Next base: position 18,258 of record APFE030160199.1, read on the forward strand.
TCATGACACACATTCTCACTTTTAAAGCTACAAATACTGAGTAACATCCCAAGTTCTTTTGAATGAGGAATTTAAAATCACTAAAAGATGTAACAATCAACATTATATATTTATAAATTTTGATGCCATATTCTCACCATTAATTAACTAGCTAATACATCTTGTTTCAATGTTGTCATTCAATATTACATCTTCATTCAAAATTTGTAACCTGCCACTTGTTGGCATGAGGTCATGGAAGTTGAGGGGGAGGGGAGAGGGGAGGAGGTGAGGTGGGATGGGAACAAGGGTGGATGGGAGGGAAAACACGAGGGACTTGTGGGAGAGGAAGGATGTGAGTAGTGATAGTAGCATTTTGTGGGCTTGTGCAAGCTCAGGGATAGGTGATATCACCCACCCAACCAAAACTTCCATCAATTTTTTTTTCATTTTATTATATTTTATTTTTTTTTATTTTAATGTTATTCTTATTTTTAAATTTTAAATAGTTTTGTTTAGATTTTTTTTTTTAATAAAAATATAATGTTTTCAAATAGTTTTGTGACATCCCCTACATGTTAATCTCGCTTGTAAAACATTTTCCTTGCAATTATGTATCTATAAAATTTAAAATAGTTGAGATATGGACACAAATTCCATTCTTTGAGGGATTGAGGAGTTGTTTGTTTCAAATAAGTCTGTAGTGGCCACAACCACCACCCTATTAAAACTTGCCTTGATATCAATTTTTAATGCCCCCCCCTATAAGTTGATCTTGCACTCCTCCGAATGATCTATCCTATCCCAAGGATTTTAGCTCTTTGCCAAGCCAAATCTTTAATTTCTAAATGGTCAAGGCCCCCTTTGATAAATCTCTGCTGCATAGTTCATTCTTGACCCAGCTTAGCCCTTCATTGATTCCCTTCATCAAACTTTTCAATCTTCATATGCATTCGTGGTATTTCTATGCCCGCACGCATAATCACCCCCACCCGCACTACAGTCATTTGTGCACTTAATACACAAAACCTTCTATCGCCCCTTTTATTTTCATTATAACCCTTTATAACCAAAATCCTTTGCAAAGCATGCATAAATCCCTTTTGGGGGCCTATCGCAAATAACATAATGCATTCATGGCTGCCGGACCCAACGACATTCTTAACCACATTTTATAAATCATCGGGTCCAAAAGCCCGTCGCATATCGCAATCGGCCTGGGTATGAGGCCTTTACATAAAGCACTCTGCTATCTTCTGGACCCAACGAAGTTATTAACTGGAATATGCGCTATCGGGTCTGGTTCCCAATCGATCATTACATATCGGCGGAGCGCGGGGGCATACAGTTATCGGGGAGGCGGAAGCCGGACCCGCCAATGATTATAAAACCAAGAATATTCATTTTCAAGTCTGCCCCAACGGCCATACGCAAATTTTTTCCATTATCCATGTGTTGTGTGATAAATCATTAACGTCTGGGTTTCCAAAGGGAAGGGTAACATTGCGGATCTAAAGGGATTTATGAAACTTAACACATACGTGTTTCGGTCAAGGATCCATCACTTATCGCTATCGGCGGGATCTAGAATATATATATATATATATATATATATATATAATATATATATATATATATATAAATATAATATTATTATATATATATATATATAATATATAGATTATATAATATATAGTGCAACCACAACCTCCTGGACCCGCTGATGATTACAAGCCGAGCATATAATTTTTCAAGTTCGCAATTTGATTTCGGCTGTGTTTTGCGACAATTTTCAGTGTAAACTGAGTTTGGCTTGCGAAGCTTAATTTATGCATAAAGCTAAAAACCAGGGGCCGATTCTCCCACGATTGTCATTCTTTACGTTATAAATGTTTCATGGATGTGAAATTTGTGTTTTTTAAGCATTTTACAGCATATCTATATATGCGTAACTAATGTTGGTCGTCTCTACAGGTGAGGACCGAGAGAAGGCAAGTGAAACCTCAAGATGGATGCATAAGCTTAAAATTTGACTCCAAATGCAAGATGCATGCGCTGATCCAAAGAGCTTGCCCCCACATATATGTGTATTTGAAGATCAGGTTTTGTGGCGTGGAGGTCATATGTCCAGGTGTTGCCCATGTATTCCCAAAAGACAAAACCACTCCAGATTGCATCATGAAGAGATGACAAGCAATCATCCTCTCTAATCAATAACCATTCAGTGCCCAGGGAATGAAGTGCCCTAATGACAAGAAATTCCCTTTACGTGTCAGCAATGACACTGACTATTTTCACTTGTTTCTTCTGATCGGCATAATGAAGGAAGGAGAGGGAAGGTGAAGAGGCAGGGAAGATTGAGAGCGAGAGGCTTTTAGCATAAATATTACCTTCGAAGAGGAGGAGGGGCTTTTGATTTTCAAGAAGAACAGTGTTGCTTTATTGTGAATGAGGAGGACTATTTTTTAGGGAAGGAGCCTTTAGTTTCAGACTCATTGTATTGTTTTGGATTAGAGTATTGTTACTGGCATGAATGTAAATGTGATTTATATTTATGCATATTGATGACTTACAGTTCACTATTAGTCTTGTTAAATTGAATGTGATTCAGTTCCATGGTTAACTTGTGAATAGTCTCTGATTTGAAACTAAATAAAACATCAGTTGCAGTTTTAATTCCATAGAAGAATGTGGATTCCTATATGAGTGATTGGATTGAAATTTAGCTTTAATACAGTCTTGTCCAGCTATGAATTCAATGATTGATTCATTTGGACTCAAATCTATGCATGATGTTTAACCTTCTTTATCATGCTCCTACTGAACATATATATGATGTTTAAACCTCTGTATCATGATCTTGCAGGATAGATTAGAATAGATAGGACTATATTAGAGTAGTTAAAAGTAGTATAGATAGGATTTAATACATAGAGGTTAGTTGTTTCACTTTATTGATTTAATTGAAGTCTTCCTCCCGAAAGCAATCTTTCAACATGTTCAAGCAGTTTACAGGGTCCCTTAAAACCTATTAGAGCTAGCCAATCCAAATGTAGGCAGGTCTAATTGGGGCTTTCGATTGGGTTAGTTCCCCTTATTGGAATAGTGTACATTAGCCATGTCAACAAATTGGTGCTAGGAGGGCCCGAACCGCTCTCTCCAGCTTTTCAAGATTTCTTCTATAAGTGCCACACATGGATTCAAAAGGATTAATGTATGGATCGTAAAGGTCGGAGAGATCTTGCCACACATTTGAAAGAGCCTCATTTTGAAGAAACAAAGACCCCTCTAAGTCCTCTTTCCGGGTCACCCAAGGAAGAGAGACTATGGAAGTATCCTATTACTCAGGAACAACCAGTCAGAGCACTTACTCGGGCTTACACTCGTTCCCTCTCTCAGCTTCCCATCTTTCACTCTTTACCTCCGACAACTAAGAAAAAGCTAAGGATCTTTACCCTGAGCGAAGATACATCAACAGCCACTTCTCTCGAAGACATTGTGCTATAATCCTTGCAAATTATTGACACCCCTTGGGAAGAAATTCCTAAGGATTCCCATTCTAAAGGTAACTCCTCGCTTGATTTTGAGAATCCTAACGGAGAAGCCTCCAACCAAAACTTCCATGTTTATAGTATGGCCAACATTCCTCCTCCAAGTGGGAATCAGCCTCCACCTCCTCCTCTGGGTGGGAATCAACCTCCACCTCCTCTAGGAGCACTTCCTCCCAGGCTTACACAGGATTGTGTAGCAATACCCGGGCAGTAGCATCCCTTACCCAAAAATACAAAAAGAGTGTTACCCAATTTCGACTAGGAGCAGGGAGATACCACTGATAACCATATTCACTCTTTCTTTCTAGCCTTGCGCAGGTTGGGGGTCACTGATGAAGATGTGGTGTGCCACCTATTCTCTTTTAATTTGACTGGTGCAGCCTCCACATGGTATTTCAGTCTAAGAATAGGGTTGATTACCTCTTGGGATGCTTTTCAACAAGCCTTTTTGGACAAGTTTGGTGATGACAAAACACCCGTGACCTTAGTTTTAGAATTATGCCGCCTGAAAATGGAAACCAAGGAGAAGGTTAAGGATTTTAACTTCTGGTTCAACAAAATACCAGTCACCGCTAGACCCACTGAAGAGGTGCTAATGGAATTCTATATCTCTTCTCTCCCTGTCCCTACAGCGATGTGGGTTAAAAGGTGTTATGAAACCAGCTCACAAAAAGATAGAAAAGATAGATCAACGCCTTATAATTCAGCCTCTTCGAGGGGGTAATCTCCTTTACATTACACAAATGAACAATTCTTGGATGATACAAATGACAAGACCTCCTTTCTATATATAGGAGTCTAAGGGGTCATAATATAATCAGAGCCAACGTAACAATAATAATGTAAGGGCACAATAATAACAATAGTGGGCTTCTATGGGGCACAAGAATATAATAAGGGGGTTGTACTAACAACAATAAGGGGTTACACTAGTAGTATAGGGACCTAACATGGCCCTCTCCTTTGAAAAGTGTTGTCCTCAATACTTGAGTAGTTCTTGATGCTTCTGTATAAATTCTTGTCCTCCAATGTGGAACCTTCAGCGAGTAATTTCTTCCACTTGATGAGATACTCTGAAATTGATCTATTTCATAGCTTTCGATTTCTTGGTTCTGTGACTGCTTCAAGTTCCAATATGTTTTTTTTCTTCATCTTCAAGTTCTAGCAATATTGTTTGAATTGGGATCTTCTGCAACTTTTGAATGCGTCACCACACTTCTTCGTCCTTATTCCATTCATCCCTTGTTTCATTTATCCAATCTGGTTGGATAATAGAAATAGCACAAAACAATGCTTCCGCATCCTCATCCTTTCTTGAGAGTGCATCTGCAACAAAATTTTGCTTCCCTTTTCTATAGATGATGTCAAAGTCATAACACAACATATTTGTGACCCATTTTTTCTATTCTTCTAAAGATAATATTTTTTCTAAAAATTATCTAAGACTATCATGATCCATTTTTACCTTGAAGTGTCTTCCCATTGGGTAAGGTCGCCATTTCTTCAGTGCATGTAGTATTTCCAACGTTTCATTCTCATAAATAGCTTGCTTGAGATGTAGCCGTCAAAATACCCAATCACTTACATCAAAACTTTTTTCACTACGATGTTGATCCACCTATTGTTTCATTCGATTCTGCACCAAAGTGGCATTATCCTTTAAAAGTTGGATAACTTGTTGTTGATGCTCGATGTGATCTTTCACTGCTTGAACCTTTTTCTTTTTGATATATCCTTCTATCTTGAGAGTTTGAGGAGTGGTAATTTCTTCCAATGCTTTATAAGATATGGTTGGATTCATTTCTTGATGCTCGATGTGATCTTTCACTTCTTGAACATTTTTCTTCTTGATATGTCCTTCTATCTTGATAGTTTGAGGAGTGGTAATTCGGCCAATGCATTACAAGATATGGTTGGATTCATTTCTTCTTTCTTGATGTGATCTTTCACTTCTTGAACATTTTTCTTCTTGATATGTCCTTCTATCTTGAGAGTTTGAGGAGTGGTAATTCTTGCCAATGCTTTACAAGATATGGTCAGATTCATTTCTTCCCTCTCTAGGGTTGGGTCCTGGCATATATCCTCTCTTTTGATGTTTCTTGATCCTGTTAGTGTCGATATCTTCATCCCTCCGTCAATGATCAAATTCTCTTGTTGCATTGCATGTCGTGTGTCTCACTTGATCAGCTGCATTCCATTAGGGTCATGGATCATCTGATGATATTGGCTTATTATACATTTTCCCTCATGTTCTTTACCTGTTGGCCCATTTTCATTCATCTAGATCATCTGCAATCAATTTTTGTCTTTAAATCTGCAAAAGTCATTTTTAGGGTTTTAGGTCTCATTAGGTCTAAGGTTTCGTCAATAAAGTCTTCAAAATGCTCAATAACAGTCAACAGGTGCATGAAGAGGTCAAATAAATTTTCAGCAACAATCATTTCCATAATCACATGCTCAGTGATTGTTTTTTCCTCAAAACCCTGTTTTGAGGAAAAACAGAGTTTTTTATGTTTTCATGTACAAATTTGATGTAATTTCATTTTTTCCGAATGTAATAACTTCAGAGGCAACCCTGGTCACCTTGCCAAGCTTCTAAAACTCCATCACCTACAAAGCAAATAAAAAGTCAAAGCATTCAATTCATCAAAGGCAAAAATAAAGCAAACTGCCCAAAAACAAAGTTTTAAAAGCAAGTCAGAGGCAAACATTAGAATAATGGGTTTTGTAAATGAAAAATGAAAACTATATCTATATAAACCATTTTTCATGTTTAAATAGTTCATTTGTATCCAAGGGAGAAAGAGTGAGTAATAGAAAGGTCGTGTTGAAGCCAAAGAGCAAAAACCGTAGCGAGTTTGGCATTTTCAGTGGCGCGGCGTATTGGGTTTGGAGCGCGGCACATTGAGAGGGTGCAGCGTATTGGGCAGCACTCTGCAGTGTAAATTTTGAACGGGCACGGCGCACTGGGTTACAAGCTCGATTTCACCCACGGCCTCCTCCAAAATTTGCAAAATTTTTAAATCCTTACCTTGTCCAAGTAAGTTAACATTCCTCCATGACCAATGAATGAGTTTATCTTGGTGCTTATGGTGATTTAATGGGAAAAAATTGAAACCCTACCTCCTTGCATTTCTTGTCAAAAACAATTGCATAGGGTTTATAAATTGTATTTCTTGCTGCTAATTCCACTCCTAGCTATTTCTCACTCCCTCACTCCTTCATTCCCTCATTCCTTTTCTCCCTCTCTTTTCATTCTCATCTACCCACTCCCTAATCCCCATATCCCTAAACTACTAATCCTAAATCCCTAATACCACTATCCCAAACCCTAGTTAAATATTCCCAAACCCGAATTGCAATCCCAAAGCCTAAATATTATTCCCTAAAAACCTGACAGCAACATTCCCAAACCCCTCATACACATTCCCTCCACAGTCCTTCATACATCCATATCTTTGGCAGCAAAAACCTAAAGACACCTTAAAATCTCTTCATACTCATCTAAGAAAACTCAAACATTGGCAAACATGGAGTCAGATTCTTCTTATGACAGAGATGAGGAGACAGTCAGTGATTCTTCTAGAGAAATGCATGCACCAAGGAGACCTCACAAGGGTGGTAAACATAACCGAGAGGAGCCTACTTCACTTGCCGAGCTGCTGGCCTGTCCTCTTGTTGTCACATGATTTCGACACCAATCTTGTTATCAGTTCTGTGAGATGGTAGAGAGAGTCAAGTACCATCATGAGCTGGCCAGATTCTTTGTGCTCAATCTTCATAATGGCCAAGTCACTTTGGCAGGTGTGACATTCACCTTGACACCTGAGACTATTTCTCAAGCAACTGGCATTCCAAATGTCGGTGAGCAGTGGAATAAAAGGCAGCTGATTGATAGAGAGCATTATGAGCCTTACATCAAGGTTGGTTATCGGAGAAATGTCAGTAGATTTTTTCCCTTCAGGTATCTGAAGGACACATATGCTCCCATGATGAAACTCATAATTAAATATTTCAGCTGTGAGGGCCGATTTTCTCACCTGTATGCCTATCACATCAGATTGTTGATGCACTTCACTAGGGTGAGAATGATGAATCTCCCTTATTTTGTTTGCCAGAACATTGAGAAGATGACCACCTTAGTGCACAGGAAACCTCCTCAGCAATAGTATAACAACATATATCATTTTTCACTAATCAAAATTGTGGTCTTGCATCAGCTTGGTTTATAGAACATCTCATGGGAAGATTTCATTTCACATGAGGTCTTTATAGGTCCTCAAGTACCCCAGCAATTTTTCATGAGATAAGAGGGCCTTCACATCAGCAGGAGATTCATGAGACACAAACCACTAGTGTGCCAATGTTTTTCACCTACCAAAAGGGCACTAGAAGGTTGTTTGCAACAGCAAAACGAGTACTATCTCCACCCAGGGTGGAAGTGGTCTCATTTCCTCCATCAGCAGAGCAGGTACAGGACAAGGGCAAGCGGCCATTACATGATGAGGGGCCTTCAGGAGGACAAGGGACAGATTTCATTGTTATTCAGGATGATGACACCGATTTGGGCTCACAAAGCTCAAAGCTTAAAGAGATCATTCGGGAGCAGCAAGAGGACATTCATGATTTGTCTCTCAACTTGGAAAGAGCCAAATGGATAATCAAATATCTGGAGCAAAGAAACAAACAGCTAGAGGATCAACAAACCATTTTGGAGCTACAAAACATACGAGAAAACTGGCAAGCTACCAAGAGGAGGAAAATCAAGCTAACACCTCTTGAACAAGAAATTGATTTTGATCGTGAATCTTGGTTTGAGAGGGAAAATATGCATTTGGAAAAGATGCTAGAGAAGGTCAACAGAGAGAAAAATATGTTGAGGCACATGGCCTACCACAACTTGGGGAGAAACAAGGTGTGCAAAGCAAGAATCAGGATTTTGAAAGGCTAAGTTGAAGAAAGCATCAAGGAAGAGAAAAGAGCAAGATAGACTCTAGAACTTGGCTGAGGCTTCCTTGGCCCAACACAACACTTAATGAAGGACACACAGCCCAAATTTCAAGAAATTTGGGACACTTTTTGCAATTTTGAAATTTTTTGGCCTAAAAAACAGGGTTTTCAGCCTGATGTGCCTCGCCACTTGGCTCGCGCTTTTGCTAGAGACCTCCTTTTGAGAAAAACTCAGCATTTTTGGATTTTGCATGGAAAAATATGAATTCCCTCAAATGGCCAAGAAGTTTTGATAGGTTTTGAGCTTCCAGAAAGGTCAAAAACACCTTTAAAATGACCTTTCTGCCCCCTTTTAGACACACAGGAAGCAGTGTTGGGAGAACTCGGTTTTGGAGGGGCAAATGGAGGCCAAATTCAAAAATTCCACTTGTTATGGAAAGTAGACAGGTATACCATTCCAACAAGCCCACTTGGAGAAACGTTGGTGCACGGGAAGGCCTCTAAAAGTAGCTACAAAAAGGCGTTACACATAGGGATATCAGCGCAGTGCATAGAATGAAATTTGCTCATTTTGGTCAAAAAACTCTGTTTTTCGCCTAGTTTCCTCACAGTTTGACTTTTCTCTTTCTAATAGTGAAACGCATGATGTAATTTAATGTGACTTGATGGATTTTGATGTAATTATGCTAATTTTTCACTCGTATAGGTAGATTCATCCATGAAAAGGTAGTTTGCAACTGAATGAATCAATTCCCTAGTTTTTAGAGGCAAGATGTTCCACTGCCTACTTTTTAGTTCTCAGTTTAGACTTTGTTGGAACAACTCCTAAACTTATGAGCTCAACCCCTAGAGGCTAGGATAAGTTGTTGGTTTCCTATATCTTGTAATTTTTCAGTCATTGGAAAAAGTTGGACTTTGGGAAAGCTTGGAGCTTCATTGTATACTCATTTCAGCAGTTTAGCAAAGGAATAGACTAGAGTTTGTAGCACTTTATGGGATTCTTGTGGCATCTTGATCGAGAATTGTGTTTCCTTCTGTAATTTAATTTTACATGTGTTTTATGTATGCCATTATCTCTCTCTGTTCATCTTAAATAAATGAAACAAGGATAAAGGTAGAATTGATTGATTTGCAGTGCTCTACCTAGGGTTTTGTTTAGTTATTTATGTTTTTAGCTGTTTGAAGAGGATCCCTGAGACTTTCATGCCCTCTCCAACTCTTCACCAGTCTAAAATCTATCCATCTCACTCAATTTGAAGTACCAAACCATTTTCCTACCTCGCACCATAGAGATCTCTGCAAAACTGAGCCTCATTCCCCGGAACCAAATCTGCCTTTCACATTTGAGCCAACAAAACATCATCAAATTCAATCAAACTCTTCTGAACACATACCTAGCCTAAAATCAGTCTTTACATCAGTCATCTCAAGCCTCATTGATCATATTTTGCTGAGATTGACAAGGAGAGAGCCCTCTCCCGACCTGGTAGGGCTAGCTACCAGGTTAAGCGTGGTTTGATGTTACCCTAGATCCTGCCTTTCTCAGCCTTGAGGCGGATTTAGGCCCTAACGGATCCTTTTCTTCCTTCTCTTCATACTCTATGTAAAATAATTTCTTCTCAGCACACTTATGACCTTCAGTGCATTTGCTATCACAATTGTAACAAATCCCTTTTTCTCTTTTTTCTTCCAGTTGTTGTGGTGTAACCGTTGTAGGTTGTGGAAAGCTAGGAGAAAAAACAATTCCATCTTTATAGTTGTGACGGGTATACTTCCTTGTTGCCATAATTTTGCTTTCCACTTTGTAACAAATCCCTTTTCCTCTTTTTTCTTCCAATTGTTGTCGTGTTTCTCTAAAGAAGGTGTTGCTCTTTGTATTCTCATAATGTGCTATAATTTCCTCCATGAAAATTGACCACGTAACAAGTGGTTTATGAGAACAAAGCCCTTTATACCATAAAAATTGATCTTGTTCTAAATATGAAGATGCAATACATACCTTTTGTAACAGTGGTACACCATGTAGATCAAAATATTTCTCCATCTGTAGTATCCAATTTACCGGATCCTTGCCATCAAACTTCCTCATCTCAATTTTTCTTGATTTTAGCAGCTCGATCTTGAAATTAATGTAACTTTGTACTTTAGGATTTTTAAGTTCTAAAATTGCGATCGGCAATAGCCCTCTGTGTCCTCTTTCCAATGCCACCAGTCTGATCAAAATTGGATTCTCCAAGAAAGAGTTATGCACAATCTCCCAAGATGACCTGATTATATACCTTTTCATAAGAGTGCACTTGTATGAAGTGCCATGTGTCACTGTTTTGACCTTAGGATCTAAAAAATATATACAGGAAACTAGAGTTTGTTCTCTTTCTGTGACTTCTTATGAAATTTCAATCTGATTCTCAAAACAAAAGTTATGATTATTTTTCCCAGGTCACCTGTTTGTAATGTAATTCGGGAGTCTGCAAAAAGGCCAACTTCCTCAGATCATATCTCCGCAAATATAGCGCAAAAATCTCTGAAATTCTAACCCGAGGTTCTGAACGATTTCATCCCAAATGGCTTTTTTTTAGCATCTAAAACGTCACAGGAAAAAAAGGTATAGCGAATGCCACGATGACCTGTTTGGAGCAACGAAACCCTAGAATCCAAAGCTCTGATACCAAATGCTATGAAATCAGCTCACAAAAAGATAGAAAAGATAGATCAACGCCTTATAATTCAACCTCTTTGAGGGGGCAACCTCCTTTACATTACACAAATGAACAATTCTTGGATGATACAAATGACAAGACCTCCTTACTATATAAAGGAGTCTAAGGGGTCATAATATAATCAGAGCCAACATAACAATAATAATGTAAGGGCATAATAATAACAATAGTGGGCTTCTGTCCACATGGGGTAGCTCAAGCGGCAAGGGCCGTGGAAATGAAGTCTCACCGAACCGGAAGTCTTGGGTTCAAATCTTGGGCTACCCTTCCCCCGTTGAGGGGTACTTAATGGACATGTAAATCGAAGAGTCCCGCCCCAGCTTACAAAAAAAAAACAATAGTGGGTTTCTATGGGGCACAATAATAACAATATGGGGACTGCATGGGCACAAGAATATAATAAGGGGGTTGTACTAATAAAAATAAGGGGTTACACTAGTAGTATAGGGACCTAACAAAAGGAGTAATGTGCAAACCTTACAAGGTGCTATCGATGAAGCGGTGAAAGTTGAAAATGAAATGATCAGCCTCAGGGCATGCCACCTCACAACTGGAGAAAAGAAAGCCCCTCAGACATCCAAGAAGAATAATTGAAGTGATAACAAAGGGGCTGAAACTAAAGACAAGGACACCACGGATGTGAAAGGGTTGCATCGGATCATTAAGAAACTTACGAACACAGTCATTGATATGAGAAGGAATCACTGAGAGAGTACTAGTGGTAAGGGAGGAGATTATAATAACAGAAAACCCTTCAAACCTTTCTACCAGAAGAAAATAGAGGGTGGTCATGGTTAGCTCGTGTTGCCTGCTCCACCTAATGAAGGGGCTTTAAACACAGAAGAATTGCCTCTGATTGGATCGCTCCTCAACAAAGAAGAACCTATACTAGAGCTTGAACCAAAACAAGGAGACGAAGAGGAGTACCAAGTAGAGGAACCCTCGGATGAGGAAACCCAAAATAATGTGTTGTGGGATTTCCATAATGATGAGAATGATGATGAGGGAGATGACACTGCGAAAATTAATGCTAATGAAATCCACACGCGCAGTAAAGGGCCACTTCCAGGTGCGACAAAGCCCTTAGACCAAACAAAGCAAGATGTTCGCCTTCTGAAAGCATCCGCCCCCAGAGTTCCTGTCGATAAGAGTGGGTCTGGCGGTCAATCCAAGAATACCCCTATTGCAGGTCACCTAGAGAAATAAAATGTATCTCCCACTCCAACGAAGGCTACTCAACATGGTAAACTCCCACTTAAAAATGGAAGAACAGGTATGTTTACTCTACCTTATCCTGTTTATAACATCAATTATAATATTATGGATGATCTCAAGAATTCTAGGGCCAATATCACATATTTTGACTTATTAAAATTAACGTAGCAAAGAGATTTGTTGTGGAAAGCTATGAATGAGCAGAACTGCAAAGCCCCCACCACCTCAAGCACCCAAACCAAGAAGCCAATGTACAAACCTATTAGTACCGCTAGTGTAGCCCAAATACCATCAGCTATGGAGGCCGCATTATCTAAAATGAATCGAAAACCCCAAGATGTCAGCGCAGCCATAATAGGGAGGAAATCGAAATCTATGACCCCACCGTTCCTCATTATGTTTGAAATTTTCAACATGAACGTCCATAACTACTTGGTAGAATTTGACACCTCATCCACTATTATGCCTTACGATGTTGCTAAAAGACTTCAGGTCGTACCTGAAAAAACTGGAACTCGAATCATGCAATTAGATAGGACAAATGTGACATTAATTGGAGAATTAAAGGATGTGTTGATTCAGATGGCTTCTAAACCACAGTACACACAGGTCATTGATATAGTGGTAGTCGATATATCTGAGGCCTATGGAATGCTACTTAGCAAGGACTGGTCATCAGAATTGAACTGATACTTCTCAACTGATTGGTCATATCTCTTGTTGCCTCAGAAGGGAAAGGGTGATATGTTGAGAGTCGATAGGGAGAGATACATGAAGTATGTGGTAACGGAACTAAATGGTCGCAATGAACCTATAATGCTTACCAACTCCATCCTTGGGAACTATAGTCCCAATGTTTATAATACAGAAACCTGTTTTGGAGAGTTTCATGCAGAAACCGTTGAAGAAACTTTGACACACACAGAGTTGGAAATTCCCTCCTATAATCCAATTGATGAGCTATCCTATATTATAGTAGATGATAGGACCAATTTCTTAGATAGTAGTTCAATTGATGTAACATTAGATGCAATATTATGGACACTCTATTTTGATGGCTCTAACTGCCTTGAAGGTGCAGGTGCTGGAAGTATTCTCATTGACTCGCAAGGGAACCAACATCTAATGGCTAGCCGGTTGGATTTCGCATGCACCAAAAACACAGCGGAATATGAGGGCCTGCTGCAAGGCCTGAAGAAAGCCATTGGTATGAATGTGAAAAATATTAAGGTTTTTGGTGACTCATAGATAATCGTAGATCAGATAAGGAAAATGATACATTGCAATTCTCCACACCTTGTGAGGTACCAGCATGAGGTATGGGATTTAGTTGACAGTTTTGATTCCTTTAATATTACATACATACCTCGAGGCCAAAACCAAGATGTTGATCTGATGGCTAATATGGCTGCTAACTTTTGCCTAATTTTAGATTGGAGAAAAATAAATGTTATGTTGAATTGATTTTCAGACTGTTCGTGTCTGATAACATCTCAAGTTGGCAAGTTTTTGAAGATGATGAGCAAAACCTTGAGTTCCTACATTGTGATAAGACATTCAAGAGTGCATTCATTGACGAAAGGGAGCATGACAAGCTTATGAATGAAAGGGAATATGAGGAAAAGGATCAGCCCAATGTGATTCCAAAATCAGTGGTTAGGATGGAGCACTTGTATGACTTGCATGATAAATTCAAGAAACCTACTAACTACAAAACACACAGCTCGTCCATGAAGCATGAAATGGTCAACCTTGGCAATGAAAAGGACCCAAAAAATGTTAATCTGGGCTTGGGGTGCTCTCCACAAGAAAAGATTGCATTTGTCAAACTATTTAAAGCATACAAGGATGTCTTTGCATGGACATATGAATACCTAAAGACCTTTGATACCAGTATTATGAAACATGTGATCCCTTCGGAAAAGGAGGCCAAGCCCTACCAACAAAAGCTACATAAGATTCATCCAAGCCTAGAACCTTTGGTGAAGAAAGAACTGAACAAGATGTTGGATGCTAAAATCATATTCCTGGTCAAAGACACCCGCTGGGTAGCTAATGTTGGGTCCCTATAATACTAGTGATTACCCCATTACTATTGTATTTATACCCCTTATTAATATTGTTGTGCCCCTATTGCCCCCATATTGTTATTACTGT
>APFE030160199.1:38072-77584 GCA_000404065.3 Pinus taeda
GTTGCAGAAATTCTAGAGGCTGGTATAATTCAACCGAGTCAAAGTTCTTTCTCTACTCCAGTAGTATTGGTGCACAAGAAGGATGGACCATGGCGCATGTGTCCGGATTATAGGGAGCTCAACAAGCTCACTATTAAAGATAAGTTTCCCATTCCTATCATTGATGAATTACTGGATGAATTGCATGGATCAATTTACTTCACCAAGTTGGATCTTCATTCAAGATATCATCAAACCAGAATGAAGACTGAAGACATTCTGAAAACAACATTTAGAACTCATGAGGGTCATTATGAATTTTTGGTCATGCCTTTTGGCCTTACCAATGCACCTTAAACATTTCAAGGTTTGATGAATTCAATTTTCAAACCATTCCTTAGAAAATTTGTGTTAGTATTTTTTGATGATATACTAATCTACAACAAGTCTTGGAAGGATCATGTTGAACATGTTGACAGGGTGCTACAACTATTGGAGGAGAAACAATTATATGCAAAAAGATCCAAATGTTTCCTTGGAGTACAAGAGGTGGAATATCTGGGTCATATTGTATCTCATGAAGGAGTTAAGGTAGACCCTAGCAAAATTAAAGCCATTAAGGAATGGAGAGTCCCCACATCCATAAAGCATCTGCGAGGATTTCTCGGGTTGACAGGGTATTATCGCAAGTTTGTTAAGAATTATGGGAGAATAGCAGCACCTCTAACAACACTATTGAAGAAAGATGCATTTTCATGGACTCCAGAAGCAACAAAGGCCTTCGAACATCTTAAAGAGGCATGTGCCAAGCACCTGTCTTAGCTACACCTAACTTCACAAAAACCTTTATTGTGGAATGTGATGCTTCAGGAAAATGGAATGGTGTTGTTCTAATGCAAGATGAAAGACCCATTGCTTTTGAAAGTCGTCCAATCAAGGGAAAGTTTTTACACAAAGCTATTTATGAGAAGGAAATGTTGGCAATACTCCATGCACTTAAGAAATGGCGACCCTACCTAATGGGAAGACACTTCAAGGTAAAAACAGATCATGATAGCCTAAATACTTTTTAGAACAAAGATTATCCTCTGAAGAGCAACAAAAGTGGGTCACAAAGATGTTGGGTTATGACTTTGAAATCAGCTACAAAAAAGGGAAGCAAAATGTGGTGGCAGATGCACTCTCAAGAAAGGATGAGGATGTGGAAGCATTGTTGTGCGCCATTTCTATTATCCAACCAGATTGGATAAACGAAGCAAGGGAGGAATGGAAGAATGACGAAGAAGTGTGGGCACTTATTCAAAAGTTACAACAAGATTCCAGTACGTCTGATACATTTAGCTGGCAAATTGATTCGTTATGGTACAGATATCGCTTATACCTCTGTAAGAATTCCCAGCTAAAACAAAAGATTCTTATGGAATTGCACACTTCTCCCTTAAGAGGGCACTCAGGATTTTTAAAAACTTACCACGGGGTTAAGAAGGATTTTTTTTGGGATGGCCTTAAACCAGATATTCAAAAGTTTGTGGTGGAATGTTTGGTTTGCCAACAAAATAAAGTTGAAACAATTAAGACATCGGGTCTATTACAACCTTTCTTCATTCCAAGCCAACATTGGGAGGAGGTTTCAATGGATTTTATCACAGGTTTACCCAAGTCTGAGGGAAAGAGTGTCATCATGGTGGTAGTTGACAGACTTACCAAGTATCCACACTTTTGTGCATTATCACATCCATTTAAAGCTAGTACAGTTTCTACTGCATTTATGGAAACAATTCAAAAGCTACATGGAAACCCAAAGATTATTGTAAGTGACAGAGATCCCATTTTCACTGGAAATTTTGGACAGAATTATTTTCTTGTCTTGGTACTCAGTTAGCTCATAGCTCATCTTATCATCCTCAATCTGATGGGCAAACTGAGATAGTAAACAAATGTTTGGAAGGATATCTTCGTTGCTTTTATCTGATAAACAGACACAATGGGTCAAATGGTTGCCTCTGGCTGAATGGTGGTATAACACTTCCTTCCATACAGCAACAAAAATGACCCCATTTATGGCACTTTATGGGTATCAACCACCATCCATCACATCATATTTAAGAGAAAATTCTAAGGTTCAGGCAGTGGAACATCACATCGAACATCAACAACAAGTCCTCCAACTCTTAAAGGATAACCTCGTGTTGGCACAGAATAGAATGAAACAACAAGCAGATCAACATCGCAGTGAAAGAAGTTTTGATGTAGGTGATTGGGTATTCCTACGGCTACAACCATATAAGAAAATGTCCCTCAAGCAAGCTAAGAAGGATAATAAATTATCACCAAAGTATTATGGTCCATACAAGGTGTTGCAAAAGATTGGTACTATGGCATACAAATTGGAGCTTCCTGCAGCTTCTCGATTGCACCCAGTTTTCCATGTTCATGTTTAAAGA
Organism: Pinus taeda; assembly: GCA_000404065.3. NCBI lineage: Eukaryota > Viridiplantae > Streptophyta > Pinopsida > Pinales > Pinaceae > Pinus > Pinus taeda. The sequence continues at coordinate 40,496 of APFE030160199.1, forward strand.
AGGTTATAGGCGACAAGCTCCCAGTTCAAACAATATTGCCAGAACTTGACGAGGAAGGAAAAATTATATTGGAACCGGAAGCAGTCATAGAAACAAGAACTCGGCAGCTACGAAATCGATCAATTTCAGAGTATCTTATCAAGTGGAAGAACTTATCCGCTGAAGATTCCACATGGGAGGATGAGAATTTTATGCAGAAGTATCCAGAACTACTTAAGCGTTGAGGACAACACTTTTTTGAAGGAGAGGGGCATGTTGGGTCCCTATAATACTAGTGATTACCCCATTACTATTGTCGTTATACCCCTTATTAATATTTTTGTGCCCCTATTGCCCCCATATTGTTATTACTGTGCCCCATAGAATCCCTCTATTGTTATTTTTGTGGCTTTATATTATTATTGTTAGGTCGGCTGGGTTATATTGTGACTCCTTAGACTCCTATATATAGAAAGGAGGTTTTGTCATTTGAATCATCCAAGAATTGTTCATTTATGTAATGTAAGGAGGTTGCCCCCTCGAAGAGGCTGAATTCTAAGGCGTTGATCTATCTTTTCTATCTTTTCTTGAGCTGGTTTCATAACAACTAATCTCGTGCCAGTGAGAAAGAAAATGGAGACATCAAGCTGTGTATTTATTTCAGAAACCTGAACAGAGTGTCTCAAAAGGACAACTATCCTGTCCCTTCTATGGAACATATCCTTTAGTGCATTTCTGGGTCTGAAATGTTGTCCCTATTATATGGGTTTTCAGGATATAATCAGGTACTGGTATCGTATGGAGATTAGCTTAAGACAGCCTTTAACACCAAATGGGGCACCTACGCATACCAAAAAATGCCTTTTGGGCTTATTAAATCGGGTGCCACATTCCAGAGAGCTATGGAGATAGCCTTCTGAGGGTTCATGAATAGATTGGTAGTGGTGTACATGGATGAAATCACTATGTATTCATATTGTAGGAGGGATCACATTTATCAACTAAGACAGATTTTCGAAAGATGCCGAAGGTATGGAATTTCTTTGAATCCCAAGAAGAGCATCTTTGCAACCATAGAGGGGAAACTACTGGGTCATATCCTTTCTAAAGATGGGATTATGATTGATCCTGAAAGAAAAAATACCATCATGAGAATATAGCCCACTACCAATAAAAAAGCCATGCAATCTTTCTTCAGGAGGATTAATTTTGTTAGAAATTTCATCTCAGGCTTTGCCGAAATAATATGCCCCTTGCAGTTGATGATGAAGAAAGACGTTGCTTATAAATGGAGCGATGAAGCCAAGGAAGCGTTTCGGCAAATCAAGGAAGCCATTGTTGAAGCTCCTGCACTGGTCAACCCTAATTTTGGAAAAGGATTCTTCTTATACACCTTGGCTTCTGACCTTTCATATGCCACAATTCTCACTCAAAAAAATGATGACGGCAATGAAGACCCCATTTCCTACATGAGTTCAAATCTCTAAGGAGCGAAACTGAATTACCCAGATGTGGAGAAACAGGGCTACGCAGTTTTCAAGGCCATTAAACATTTTCACCCTTACTTACTAAAGGCCAAGACCAAAGTCACCGTGCCCCATCCTGTTGTAAGAGCCCTCTTCGTACAGAAAGAAATGGGTGAACGAAGAGGGAACTGGATAACCACCCTGCAAGAGTTCAACCTGGAGATAAAGCCAGCATAGATAGTTCGAGGGCAGGGACTTTGCAGGCTGGTGGTAGAAACCTTGGCAGACCAAAAGGAGGCACCTGAAGAATCAGGAACATTGAGCGTGCAATATGCACAAAGGGAACTCATGGAGGAGCTCTTATGGAGTAATGAAGTGCTGATGTATGAGCGAGAAGCATCAGAAACCTTTTTGGACCCCGAGTCGTGGTACCATAACATACGCTTCTATCCAATGCAGGGTTCGTGTCCTGAACACACGGATGCATCACAGAGGAGAGCTCTCAGATTAAAATCCAATATGTATTATCTGGTCGACAGCATCTTGTACAGAAAAAATCATGATGGAATCTGGCTGAGGTGTTTAGAGAAATATGATGCCAACCATGTATTGAAAGAAATGCACGATGACCCAGCAAGTGGTCATTATGGCGAAGAGACCACTTCCCACAAAATATTGAGAGCTGGATATTATTGGCCCACAATGTTTAGAGACTCACATGCCTATGCTCGCAAATACAAGGCATGCCAAACCGCCGCAGGACGAGGAAGAAAGCCCGTTGTTCCCCTCAGGCCTGTCATGATTTACTGACTATTCCAGCAATGGGGCCTAGATATCATAGGCAAGATCACTCCAAACTCCTCACAACAGCACAATTATATACTCACAACGACTGATTACTTCACCAGATGGATCGAATCCATCCCGCTTCGGAAGGTGAACGAATATGAGGTAATATCATTCATTGAGATATTCATTATCAACAGGTATGGCATCCCTGACGCTCTCATCTTTGATAACGCTTCTTATTTTTCATCTCTGAGACTGACTGAGTTTTCCATTGATAAGTCAATCCACATAAAATATGCAGCAAACTATTATCCCCAGGGAAACGGAGTCGCAAAGTCTTCCAATAAGAACCTTATCCGCATAATCCACAAGACATTTATTGATAACAAGAGGAACTGGCACAATGCCTTGAAAAATGCCATTTGGGCCGATAGGGTCACCCCTAAAGTGGCCTTGGGAAACTCTCCATACTTCATAGTCTATGGATAGGAAGCCATCTTGCCCCCAAACATTGCCCTTCCATCATTACAGCTCTCCCAAGCTTCAAGAGGAACCCCTTCAACCTTGCTTCAAGAAAGGATTGACCAACTGATGAAGTTGGAGGAATTAAGGGATAGAGCCAGAGTTAAATTCAAAAATCACCAAATCATTGTAAAAAGATGGTTTGATCATCATCTTGCGGGAGATAAAGATTTCCAAGTGGGGGAACTAGTTCTGAAATGGGATAAGTTGAGTGAGCCAAAGGGTAAACACACAAAGTTTTAACACCTATGGTTGGGCCCATTCCAAGTTGTTGAAAATATTGGTCAAGGGACTTACAGGTTGAAAACATTACAAGGGGAGACTAAAAATCTCCCTGTTAATGGCCAACATTTGAAGAGATACTTCCAGTAGCCACCGCATTAGTGGATGCCTCTTGAGTAGGTTAGAGTTCATTTGCTATTAGTTTAGTTGTATTTCTATCCTTTTCTTTGTTTTATTCCAAGTCTATTCTCCTGTTGTTTTGAATTACATTCCTTTTCATCCAGCTAATTGTAGTCCTTCAGTCTCGTTCTACCTTTCAGATTTGCCCTCATTCGCTACTCTCAGTCTTTCCCTGCCTCATTAGCTTACTGATGATTCTGTTGTTCCTAAATCCATCATTTCCCAACAAATCAAGCAAACCTTCTATTAGCCCATGAGCACTTGAGAATCAGCAGTGGAATGAAAACTAAAACCCCTCATTGGCATCTGTTGGGAACTGTGTGAGATCTGTTGATAACTTGAACATCTGGAGCATGTAGGGGCATCTTTATAAAACAAAAATGTGTAACTACAGTTGGACAAGCATGGAGGAATGTTGGTTTCCCGGCATCTTTCTCGGAACGGCTTTCGCAACCATGGTTAATCCAAGTGAATTGGTGGAATTGGACCCGGAATTGGAGGATATTTTATCAGTTTGGGGGAAGGAACCGACTGCCCAAAACGTTCAACGGTATTTCGGCGGTCCTGAGCTTCCAAGGTTCGAACCCCCATCATAGCTTTCTCTAGAGTATAAACCCTCTCTCCTACAGCTCAGTAAGGATCTTACCAGCAATGCTCCTGGGTTTAGTTCACAGACTCACCTTCAGCATCGGTCGGAGAGGACGAGGTGGTGCGGGCGTCAAATGAGGGCCGTTTTCATGATACCAGGGGGAAATCTGTTTCGAGTCGGCACTTTCTTTCTGGGGGCATCGAAGACATTATAAATTTAGGGTTTGCTTCAGGGCTAGGCAAAGAAAGGAGGTTTGGAAGAGATTCATCGATTTCCAGGGTTTCTCTGTCAAGGGACCCTCTTTTTCTTAAAGATAGCCCCGCAGGTCCACTCGCAGGCTCCAATGTTAGTCAAGAGGGGGGGCAGGTCGGCTTTGATTTCTCGTTGGTTGATAAACAACCACCAGAAGATCCCCTCCACGACCCTTTAGCCACAGCACAGTCTCGTCCGGGTTTAGAAACTCCGTCGGCTCCGTCCCACGAAGAACCAGAATGGAACGGGGCTTTTGATGAAGCCAGGGTTTTTGCAGAAGGTATCGGGAAAAAAGGAGAAAAAAAGAAACCCCAAAGGCCAATTGTTTCTAAGGAGCGGGAAGGAAATCTGGTCCTAGGTATGGAGGTCTCAATTGAAGAAACCCTAGGAGTAGCTGAATGCACGCTGGTCGGCAGGGCAAGAGGCAAGAAACTCTCATCAAGGTTTTTGCAAGCTTGGGGAGAACAGCAGTTTGTCTCTGACAGACCCCTTGGGTTCGAGGCATCCTGTTTAGCAAAGGGAGGGTTCATGCTCCGTTTCGACGACAGGGAGGCAGTTGAATGGGTGCTTGAAAGAAATTGGATCATCGGAAATATCTCGGTCCTGCTGAAAAAATGGAGTCCTCTTTTCGACGCCATTCGAGAGAGAACTGATACCTTTCCGGTCTGGGTTAGGGCCCCTGGCCTTCCATCGTTCCTCTGGACTGAAGCGGTGTTCAAAGCCATTGGGAATCGATTAGGCTCTTTTCTGGAAGCCGATATGTCATTTCTGGAGACAAAGAACAAGGCAATGGCCCGCATTCTGGTGAGCCTTACCCCAAGCGGTGGTCTGGAAAAAACAAAAAAATTTGCAGTACAAAGATTATGTATTTGAGCAGATTTTGGACTACGAGCACTTGCCCTTTCGGTTTCATAGGTGCCATGAGTACGGGCACCTTGCCAAGGATTGTCCACTGTCCAAGAGAAGGAGACGGTTTCGGAGGACCACCACTTTCATGGAGCAGCATAATTTCCATGCTCGGACCCCTCAGGATAAGGAAGGCTTGCCGGAGCAGAATTTTGAAGGAATGGAGACTGAGGGGACACAAAATGAGCCTCTGCCAGAAGATCCACAGCTCAGTGAACCGGCCAAGGATCCGCCAACTCAACCTGCGGGTACAACGGAGGAGATCGCAGAGGATCCACCCGCCGTCCAAAACCCTGTTGAAGAATCTGAAAAGGGTATGTTTTCAGATCCTCCTTCTCCTTTGCTTTTTCCAAATCATATTTCTGATTCTCAGCATAAATCGCCCTCTCTTTCTCACAATCAATTCGAAGTTTTAAACGTAGGGTTGAACCTGACATTGAAACAATTTCGTCTGCCTTGCCTTCCCTAGATTTGAATTGTGAAGATGTTTGGCCTCCCCTTGTTCCCCCGGTTCCTCATACCCCCTGCCCGTATAACCTTCGATCCTTGGGAGGGAAGCCTGGGTCTTCAGGATCAGTAGGCGGTTTGGGGCTTTTACCCTCTCAAGGTTTTTCCAGGAACAAGAGAGGAAGAAAGTCGGATCTATCTAAGGCCAAATTAAAAGAAAAACTGGATGTAGCTGACGGAAAGCAACACTCAATTCCCGGGGTCCTTAGAGCAGTGCAGACCCCTGAATCAGTCATCAAATGATTCTGTCTTCTTGGAATTGCAGGGGTTTGGCCAGTAAACCTAAAAAATTGGCCCTCAGAGATTGGATCCTAAACTCTAAATCTGAAATTGTTTTCCTCCAAGAGACTCTTGGGAAAGGTCTTGAAGTGGAATCAATGTTAAGCTCTCTCCTGCCTGGATGGAAATTCTCAGCAGTGGATTCTTCGGGTCATTCTGGTGGCTTAGCAATTGGTTTCAAAGAAGGGAGAATAAAGGTTATAAACCAATGGGGGTTAAAGCAAGTAATGGGCATGGAGATTTTTTCCCCCGATTTTGCTCTTCCCATTACAATCGTTAATATATATGGTACATGCCAAGGAAGGGAGATCTTCTGGACTGACTTGATGGCCAAATCTTTTATGAAGTCTTCTTTGTTGATTGTGGGAGGTGATCTAAATTTCACAATAGGGAGAGCTGAGGCCTGGGGTCCCTCGGTCAGGGAAGACCCCCTGTCAGACTTTTTCTTCAATCTCCTCTCGGACAACAATCTCATCGACCCTGCTCTGATCAAACTCAAGCCAACCTGGAGGAACAGAAGAGCAGGAGAGGCTTGTGTTGCTAAGAGATTGGATCGTTTTCTCATATCTGAAGATCTAATTCCAAAGGTCCCTATTCTTAGGTAGTAGGTTGATGAGATAGGTAACTCTGATCACTTCCCTATCTTCTTGGACCTCTCCTTCCCCCCCCAAAGCCTCCTGCCCCCTTCAAATTCAATTCATCATGGCTACAAGATCCTTCCTTCAATAAGCTCTTCAAGGAAACTTGGATACATCCGGATAGAAGTGCAAGGGAGGACAAAAGTTTCATGTTTATGGAAAACCTTAAAAGATTGAAGAAGGCAACTATCTCCTGGGCAAAGTGTAGGAAAGACAAACAGAATGAAGAGTTGAACGGGATCAGGGAGGAATTGAAGAAATTGGAGGGTACTGAGGAAGATGGATATATTTCTCAGGCCTCTAAGGATAGAATCCTCCATCTGGAAAATCTTCAAAACAAAATCCTCTTGGACAAGGATGAGGAATGGAGGCTCAAGAGCAGGACAATATGGCTTAAAGTGGGCGATGAAAACACCAGTTTTTTTCATAATTATGCCAAAGGAAGAAAATCTGCAAACACCATCTGGAGTCTCAAAGATGAAGAAGGAAGGAAGGTCAGCTCCTTTTCGGGCCTCTCTGCCTTGGGTCAGAGACACTTCCAGAGTTTATTCTCTGATTCGGGGGAGGCCACCATAGCAGAGGTCATCAGAACTGCGCAATGCTTTCCAAGATTTGTAGAAGAGGACGAAGCAGAAGAGTTATCAGTCCCCGTTTCCAAGGAGGAGGTTGAAGCTACTATGAAAATGATGGCCAAGGATAAAAGCCCCGGGCCTGACGGCTGGACTATAGAAATTTTCCTCTTTTTCTTCGAACAAATTGGCTCCGAAATCACTGAAGTTGTAGAAGAATCAAGACAGAAAGGAGAGGTCTTCAGTCTTTTTGATTCAACCTTTCTTGCTGTCATCCCAAAAAAGGATGATCCGGAAAATTTCGAAGACTTCAGGCCAATCTCCCTATGCAATTGTATTTACAAGATTATTGCAAAGGTGATTGCTATTAGAATAGTTCCCATTCTATCCAGAAATATCTCAATGGAACAATTTGGGTTTTTAAATGGAAGACAAATCCATGAAGCCATTGGAGTTGCTCAGGAGGTATTACACAGTGTTAAACAAAAGAAAAAGAAAGGTGTGGTCCTCAAAATTGATCTCTCCAAAGCTTATGACCGGATCAATTGGATTTATCTCCGTTTGCTTCTAACACATCTGGGTTTCAATTACTCCTTCATCAGCTGGATTATGGGTTGCATCTCAAATGTTAGTTATGTTGTTCTTATAAACGGTGCAGCCACACCTTTTTTCAGAGGACAAAGAGGCTTAAGACAAGGCTTCCCTTTATCTCCTCTTCTGTTTCTCCTAGTAACAGAAGGGCTAAGCAGGCTGATTCATAAAGCTAGAAGAGAGGAGAAGGTAAAAGGTATCGAGGTAGCAATAAATCTTTTCATCTCTCATCTCCTTTTTGTTGATGACATCTTGATTGTCTCAAATGGATTGTTTAATGAACTTAAGGAACTCAAATGTATTTTAGATCTCTTTCTGAAAGCTACAGGCATGCAGATAAATTCTAGGAAGTCTCAGGTTTCTATGGCAGATATTGTCGGGAGGGAAAGAACCTCTTTGCTCAATCTTTTTCCCTTTCAATATCAACCTCTGGATTCCCCCTTCAAATACTTACGTTTCTGGTTAAAACCAGCAGCATACAAGAAAGAGGATTGGAACTAGCTCATAGCCAAGTTAGAAGCCAGAATCTCTCATTGGAGTTACAAATGGCTTTCCAGGGCAGGTAGGCTAACTCTCATCAAATCTGTGCTTTTATCCATTCCAGTATACTGGGCAGCATTAACTTGGGTTCCTAAAGGAGTGCTGGAGAAAATCAGAAGGATATGCTGCAGATTCTTGTGGGCAGGCTAAAAAGAAAGTTCTGTTCTTCCCTGGGTGGCATGGGACAAATTGGCAAGGCCAAAAGAATGGGGAGGTTGGGGGATAAAAAGGCTCCCTGAGTTCAGTCTCTCACTGGCAGCTAAATCTGGATGGAGATTAATTTCGATGGAAAACTTGTGGACAAGGGTGGTTAAAAGAAAATACATAGACCCAGTCCCCCTGGAAAATTGGATAAGGAGCCAGGATAAGTCAAAGAAAAATGTCTTCGTCATTTGGAAAGCTACAGTGGTGGCCTTCTCAGTGATCGAACAAGGGCTGGCGTGGAAGATAGGAGATGGAAGGCAAATGAGGATTGGCAGGGATCCCTGGGTAGGCTGCAATGAAGCTTTCGCTCTATCCCCTGGCTTACTCAGGCATTTAGAAAGTAAGGGCATTTTAACTCTAAATCAGGTGGAGAAAACAGGTCACTCTAACTTATGGGGTCAAGCCTGGAAAAATGATGAAGAGCTAGGTCTAAATGTCAGGTGAAAAAATGAATGGTGCTCTTTCATTCAAGAACTCCACCGTTCCAATGTCAGGCTAAAAAACGAACCAGATTCACTGATCTGGGCCCAGGGGGAATCAGGAGCATACTCTCCAAAAGACGGGTATAATTTTCTAATGCAAAAGAAAGGCTGGGGTAACCCAGATTGGTGGTCAAAACACATTTGGAAGCTAAAATGCCCAGCTAAGGCCAGGATCTTTTTCTGGTGTATGCTAAAGAGGAAAGTTCCAACTTGGGACATCTTGCGAGCAAGATTTTTGGCTGGGCCAGGGAGATGCCCTCTATGCAAGACAGAAGAGGAATCAATAAGTCATCTATTCATATCCTGTGCAGAATCAAAAAAGATCTGGGGGGAGTTAACGAGTTTTCTTAACACAAAAGCGCAGTGGGGGTTTGAACCCTTGGAAGAAGCATGGAGCAAGTGGTGGCGAAACTACCTGGAGGGGAACATGAGAAACCTCCCTCTTATCTTCTCTTGGGGGGTGTGGATAGCGAGGAATAAATGCTTGTTCCAAGACAAAGTCACTCCAACATCTATCACAGCTATCAATTGTGCTGCCATATATTCTGCCATCCCTATCCCTGAAGCAAAAAATCCTCACTCTCTTCACAAGCCTGTGACTATCCAGGAAGGCATGCCATGGGCTTTTTTCGATGGAGCTTCACAAAATAACAAGGCCGGTGTAGAATTATGCATTCACCTGAATCCTGATCACTCTCTAAAAGCATATGTTGGTCTCGGTTCTGGCACCAACAATTTTGCTGAGCTGTCCGCTTTGCGCTTCCTTCTTTGCTGGCTCCTCCAACGAAACATCTTCACAATACAAATTTTCGGGGACTCATTGAATGTCATAAACTGGGTTAACGGAAATGCTAGATGTCAAAACCATCTTCTGAAGATCATTTTAGAAGAAATTTGTTTTTAAAGTCATCTTTTAACAGTATTATCATCTGCCATGTCTACAGGGATAAAAACGAGGAAGCAGACCAGCTTTCTAAGACTGGTTTACAGCAAGCTCTGGGAATCTGGTCAATAGTTGAACATCGATAGGGGCAGTATTTTCTTTCGTCACGACCTCCTTTTGCTCCTCCTCAGTGATCACAGCCCTTCTTTTCTTTTTGTCTCAGTTTACAGTCATCTCTGTTTTCTTTACCCGCTTTATCTATTGTACATATATCTTTTTCTGTCACAGGAACATATATCATTATCTTTCAACAGCATATATTTTTTTGTGAACTTACAGTCATGTAAGGGGTTGTTTTCCTTCTCTGAAGGAGACCCCAATTTTTATCAGACAAACTGTTTTTAAAGCCTCCAGATGAGAGGAAGACCTGATAGCTTTTCCTAGTCTATATTCCAGCAGTATAGGATGCTTATCTATATGCACAATCAGTCTAGAAAGATTGAGTTTTTGTGGTTCTCAAAGAATGTCAAAACAGAAATCAACTGAATCATCAGAGATGCTAAAAGCATATGCAATGTAACTTTTTATTTTCTTAATAAAAAGTTCGCTTTTTTCTTCGAAAAAAAAAAAAAAAGCATGGAGGAATGTTGCATTTAAATAAATCCCACTTAGACCTAGCCTATACTTGCTTGTAAAGTTTACAGTCATTCTCCATTGGTCCCATCCACCACATTAAATAGTCCAATACCTGTTACCCACAAGTAAACCTCCTTTCATGGGCTAAGCTCAGTGTCTCATACCCTATGGCAAATCTAATTGTGCTCTAGTCCTTGTGCCTGAAACTGGAAGGACTTATCTAAAAAGAAATGAAATGTCAAGTCCTTGTGCCAATCTAGAAGGACGGGTTGTTTAGGAAGCCGATTAGATTAAGGACTGTTGTTGGGCTCAGAGTACCGGTTGACACAGCAAGGCCAATCTTGCTTAAGTGGTTTAAAAATATGGCATGATCCATGATTTCACCCCATTCAATCAATAAATATAGCACTAAAGTTCTCATATAAAGTGTAGGAAAAACATATCTACATCAAGCTTGATGAGCAATAAAGAGCTGAGGTAAACACCTAAACAGGTATTGGCAGACCAGTGATGGCCCTAAAAGGATTTTTGAAAGTTGGAAACAAGTAGAGGAAGGTCAATAAATCCCATAACACCACCATTGGAGAATGCCTATCAAAACCCTATCAGTAAGTCGAAGCTATTTGTCTTTATCCCACCTGAAGAAATTAATGCTGAAGTGGAACCCATGCTTGTCCATTTGTACAGTGTGTATTTCAAGTTTATCTTAACACCCTGTTGTTCTATTTGATCCAAGGTTTGTTTGGAAACAGAGATAACTGGTTTTTCCAATGGTTCACCATTTGTTGTGGCCACAACCACCACCCTATTAAAACTTGCCTTGATAGCAATTTTGAATGGGCCCCCCTATAAGTTGATCTTGCACTCCTCTGAATGATCTATCCTATCCCAAGGATTTTAGCTCTTTGCGAAGCCAAATATTTAATTTCTAAATGTTCAAGGCCCCTTTGATAAATCTTTGCTACATAGTTCATTCTTGACCCAGCTTAGCCCTTCATTCATTCCCTTCATCAGACTTTTCAATCTTCATATGCATTCATGGCATTTCTATGCTTGCACGCATAATCACCCCCATCCTCACTACAGTAATTTGTGCACTTAGTACACAAAACCTTCTATCACTCCTTTTATTTTCATTATAACCCTTTATAATGAAAATCCTTCACAAAGCATGCATAAATCCCTTTTGGGGGCCTATCACAACTAACATAATGCATTCATGGTTGCCGGACCCGACAATATTGTTAACCGCATTTTATACATCATTGGGTCCGAAAACCCATCGCATATCGCAATCAGCCTGGGTATGAGGCCTTTACATGAAGCACTCTACTGTCTTTCAGAACCGATAGAGTTATTAACTGCAATATATGCGCTATCAGGTCTGGTTCCCAATCACTCATCGCATATCGGTGGAGCGCGGGGTCATACAGTTAGCAGGGAGGCGGAAGTTGGACCCGTCGATGATTATAAAACCAGGCATATTCATTTTCAAGTCCGCCCAAACTACCATACGTGGATTTTTCCCATTATCCATCTATTGTGTGGTAAAGCATTAACATTGGGGTTTCCAAAGGGAAAGCTAACATTGTGAATCCGAAGGGATTTATGAAACTTAACACATATGTGTTTCGGGTTCGAGATCCATTGCTTATTGCTATCAGTGGGATTCAGAATATATATATATATATATAGCGCACCACAACCTCTCGAACCCACCGATGATTACAAAGTCGAGCTTATAATTTTTCAAATCCACAATTTGATTTCGGTTGTGTTTTCCGACAGTTTTCAATGTAAACCGAGTTTGGCTTGCGAGGCTTAATTTATGCATAAAGCTAAAAACCAGGGGTCGATTCTCTCGCGATTGTCATTCTTTATGTTATAAATGTTTCATGGATGCAAAATTTGTGCTTTTTAAGCATTGTGCAGCATATCTATACATGTGTAACTGATGTTGGTCGTCTCTACAGGTGAGGACCAAGAGAAGGCAAGTGAAACCTTAGGATGGATGCATAAGCTTCAAGTTTAACTCCAAATAAAAGATGCATGTGTCGATCCGAAGAGCTTGTCCCCGCGAATATGTGTATTTGAAGATCAGGTTCTATGGCGTGGTGGTCATATGTCCAGGTGTTTCCCATCTATTCCCAAAAGACAAAACCGCTCCAGATTGAATCATGAAGAGATGACAAACAGTCATCCTCTCTAATCAATAACCATTCAGTTCCAAGGAAATGAAGCGCCCTAATGACAAGAAACGCCCATTATGTGTCAGCAATGACACCGACTGTTTTCACTTGTTTCTTCTGATTGGCATAATGAAGGAGAGGGAAGGCGAAGAGGCAGGGAAGACCGAGAGTGAGAGGCTTTTAGCATAAATATTACCTCCGAAGAGGAGGAGGGGCCTTTGATTTTCGAGAATAATAGTGTTGCTTTATTGTGAATGAGGAGGATTATTTTTGAGGGAAGAAGGAGCCTTTAGTTTCAGACTCATTGTATTGTTTTGGATCAGAGTGTTGTTACTGGCATGAATGTAAATGTGATTTATATTTATGCATATTGATGACTTATAGTTCACTATTAGTCTTGTTAAATTCAATGTGATTTAGTTTCATGGTTAACTTGTGAATGGTCTCCGATTTGAAACTAAATTAAACATCAGTTTCAGTTTTAATTCCATAGAAGAATGTGGATTCCTATATGAGTGATTGGATTGCAATTAGCTTTAATACAGTCTTGTCCAGCTGTGAATTCAGTGATTGATTCATTTGGACTCGAATCTATGCATGATGTTTAACCTTCTTTATCATGCTCCTGCTAAACATATATATGATGTTTAAACCTCTGTCTCATGCTCTTGCATGATAGATTAGAGTAGCTAGGACTGGATTATATTAGTTAGAAGTAGTATAGATAGGATTTAATACATAGAGGTTAGTTGTTTCACTTTATTGATTTAATTGAAGTCTTCCTCCCAGAAGCAATCTTTCGACATGTTCAAGTGGTTTACGGGGTCCCTTCAAACCCGTCGGAGCTAGCCAATCCAAACGAAAGCAGGTCTAATTGGGGCTTACGATCGGGTTAGTTCCCCTTGTTCGCATAGTGTACATTAGCCACTCTTCAAATGAATGTTCTTTTCCATCTTTATCCACTACTTCCTCTACTTTTTCAGACAGGGGGTAATCTAGAGTTTCTTCCTAGAGGGTTTTACTCTTTTAAAAAACAAGAGTTTCTCTTGTTGTGTTGGATCCTTGCTCATTCTATCCACACACCAAGTCTTCATATGAACACTCATCTTCTAAAACTCATTTCCTCTTAGACACGGATAATTTTTCTTTTGAGGGAGACGATAGGAAATTTTGTTTGTATCCACCCCATAAAAGAAATTATTCCCATTTCTTACCCTATTTCTGTAATTTCGCTTCTACTAAAATTTTTATCAGGGCATGGTGAAACATACTAGTCTTGGTATTGTCACGCTGAACCTGAATGTTTTTTTTTCCATTTTAGTCAAAACAATTAACAGGTAAAAGGGAAGGTTAATTTCCTACTTATCCTTAAAATAAATCAGAAATTTGAGATGGTATTGGAAAGTGATAATATATCTACCTTCACAAGTGATTTATTTTTTAAATAAATATAGAGGCTCATGCCACTCCTTCACCATGCACGTGGTATGCCCTTGCTCCAATTGGGCCTTATTTCTCATAATTCAGGAACTAGTCACAATCAAACTCCTTCATTGCACCCTTGAACCAAAATTTGCCTCCCTACGGAAGTTCTATACATTGTGAAATGGATTCCTCTACGATTAATAGCTCGATTTGGTTGAAACAAGCCACCCTCCCATCAAAATTCTCCATGAAGGCTCTCATCACATTAAAATAATATCCCTGAAATTTTCAATAAAACTTAAGCCAACCAACCTCCTTGAAGTATTTACAACCCCGAGGAAATTTCCAAAGAAATTCAGATTGGGAGGTTCAAAGTGTGACACTTGAGGTTTTGGTGCCATACAATCCTTTGTGGGGAAGCACTGGAAACCTTAATTCTACATATGGTCAAGGGGAACAAGAAGGTAAATGGGGAATTTGAAATAGAAAGTCTTTATTATGGAAAAGGATCACATTGAAAGGGAAAACAAGAATCATTAGATTACATGGGAAAACTGCACATGCACGATCCATCGTGATAGGATAGGTTGACGACATAATAAATCATAATCTTGAGTACGACAATATTTCACCAATTAGTGAATCCTTACCTCATTAAGCCATGCATTAAAGTAAAACACCTTATTGTGATTACCTTAAGTCCCTTGGGAATCCCTATTACTAACATATTTTTGTTGGGAGGTTTGTGTCTTGATAACCATTGCGACAAACTTTGAGATTATGTCCACTTGTCTAGCGGTTACGAGAACAAGCTACCTTGATCATACAATTCAGGCTCATTGTTATCAGGAATTGTGGAATTCTTCATTTGATAACTATTATATCCTAAAAAAATAAAGGTTTGGAGTTGACGACTTTGAAGATTAACTTATCACTGCGTTGGACTTCATCTTGTGGCTCTGCTTCTAACTTTTATTCCAGTTGTCACTAGTAATTTCTATAGGATAAAATTTTGCTCCAAGTAGAGGATATGGTCACAATTATCACCATGAATTCTGCTAACTTCCCTAACCTATCCCAAATCCATTAGTTTTCATCTCGAACAAAATAACAAGCATTTTTATCATTTCGCCACTTTAGGTACAATCTCCCACCATGCGAATGAAGGGGTTGAGGTCAAGCACATGGGAGAATCATTAGATTACTGGCCATTGACGTGTGATGTTAATCAATGTGAGGTTGTCCACATTTAATGTCAATAGAAGCCAAATTACCTTAGTACATATTACGAGGAACGGATAAATGAGCTGAAGTCAAGTCACCTAGAAGACCCAGTAACTAGGAGACTTTAATGTATTCCTGCTGATTTTCGGTGAGAGAACCTGACATTGATGTGTGCAAGCCTCAAGTTATTGTAATAATCCCTAGCTCCCCTCCCTAGATAATGTGTTGAAGTCAATGGGGGAAGAACCATTAGAAGGAGGGCCTTAAGGAATCTCTCATAAACTAACATGATATCAATAAGGAAATTTGGAAGATTCGTGGTCATAAAATAAAAGAAAATGACAACAATATCTTGCCACAAGATAGTTTTCATAATTTGGCCCCAAAAATTCATATTTATTGTTTATTGTATTATTATTATTATTATTATTTAATCATAAAAAAAGAGAATAATTAAAATAATAGCGAGAAGAGAGTCTCCCTGCTCCAACACTTCCATCCCATTGTCCTTGCAAATTTCAGTTACAAACTCCTCCTTGGACATTGAATTTCAGTATAATTTCTACCTGTGTCCATTAATAATAAAATTCATTTGCTTTTCAACAACAGTTTTGATTCAAACTAACCCATTTTCAAAAACATTGTCTACTCTGTATGGCCCCAACTAGCAGGTCATCAATTTTCCTTTAAAGTCCTTAAAATGCTTCTGCCAAATAAATTTATCATGCCAATTCTTCCTCTGATCTTGTACCAAGACTTATTTTTGGACAACATCTTGCCTAATTTCATCAATTCAATTTAACTGCAACAATCTTTGTTCTTGTGCTTCACTTAAATCTAGTCCCAACTAAGAAACGTTCCAGTAGGTATGAATTTGAAACTCGATCGACAGTAAGACATGCTTCCCGTAGACTAACTCATATGGTGTGCATCCCCTAGTACTCCTCCACATTGTTTTGTAGGCCCAGATGCTTCAATTAATCGTTCCACCCAGTCTTTATGGTGTATATGAACAATCTTAGTAATAATGTCCTCCAACACTTTATTCGTGGACTCTACTTGCCCGTTCACCCGAGGGTGATGCAATGTTGAATTTTGGTTCCTAATCTAAAACTATTTCATAATAGATTTAATGAGGTTGGATTGAAACTATGTCCCTTGGCCTGTAATGATTTCTTGTGGCACCCCAAACCAAGTAAAAAATTCCTCATAAAGAAAAGTTGCAACTGCCTATTCATTCACTCGATCTAACACCTTGGCCTTGGCCCATTTCGTAACATAATTTGTGCACACCAAAAGATACTTCTTCTTTCTGAACATTGGTGTGATTGGACCTATGAAACCCAATGCCCATATTTCGAATGGCTCAGCCAGTACATGTGATTGCATTGGCATCTTGTTTGCTTGAACTGGCATCCCCATCCTCTGGTAGCTATCACATTGGCACACATACTTCTTCACATATTTAAACAGGTTGGGCTAATAATATCCAACCAGAAATAATTTGTATGTAGTGCACTTATCTGAAAAATGACCTCCATAGGGTTCATTGTGATAAGCTTTTAAAATGTCAAGCACTTCATCCTCCCAGACACATCATCTAAGGATAAGATCTACACTTGCATAAAACAAATCATCATTAATCCAAGAATAATGAGAACCTTTTTTATGAACTTATGATTTTCGTGAGCATTCAACTTTGCTAGTAGGTTTCCTATAGCTGGATAATTTATAATATCTACAAACCAGGGAAGGTAAGTAGAAACCGCAAATAATTGTTCAACGGGAAAATCTACATTTACAAGAACATAATTTTCTTTAGATTATTAGAAATTAAATAACATAGCAATGGAACACATAAAATATTGAGGAAACACGAACACAGTAAATCATAAAACAAGAGAGACATAGATATATGTGGTTCACCCAATGTGGGCTACATACACGTAGAATCAACTAGTCCCTCCTTTATATTATCTAGTAAACTTAAGGGATACAACCTACAGAAAATTTGTTGTATTCCTCTTCAATCTCACACAATCTCCTCTCTTTTTCTTACACATAATAATATACAACCACAATAAAATTCCCACATATAAATCGAGGGTTTCCTTCTAGGGAAAAAATATATAAATTAACATAACTTCTTAGAAATATCTTCAGCCTAATGAACGACCTAAATTGACTGTGAAATTAATTATTTTACAAGGCTATTTTTATCTAAATTTTTCTTTCAAGGGTTCTTGCCCTAAACCCTCGCTAGGGGGGCAAAAATGGTATTGTCCCCCCCCCCCCCCAAGACTCCCTTGGAAACAACAGTGAGGGGGGAAGCCCCCCAACCCATCAAGGACTTGGATCCAAACATGGTTGAAATAAGACCTATAAATCACGAAGATAATCAAGCTCCACACCCAACACAGATTGCAACCTATAAAAGAAATCAACAATCAAATTATATTTACCAGGTCGATCCACAATTGTAAAAGTAAATTCCTATAGCAATGAAAGCCATCTCATGATCTATCTATTAGTTATCGGTTTGTTCATAAGGTATCAAATAGTTGCATGGTCTATATGAATGAAGACCTCATAACCTATAATATAACATCTCAACTTGTTAATAGAATGCACCACTGCGAGGAACACCTTATCCATCACAATATAATTTAATTAAGAAGAAGTTATATTTTGACTGGTATAATAAATTTCATAGTAACACAGGTCGTATTTTTTCCCAAGGACAGCCCCCTAAGCCATATCCAAGGTGTCTATGGAGATATAAAAGGGTAAAACCCAATTGGGCCGCATCAAATCAGGAGCAAATGGGATTTTTTCTTTAAAAGTCCTAAATGCATCCTAGTATTGGTTAATCCATAAGAAAGCAACATATTTACATAATAATTTTAGCAAAGGTGTAGCGATCTTTGTAAATTCTTCAATGAAGCATCAATAATACCCTGTAGAACCACAGAAACTCCTCATCTATTTTTGCATTGTGGGAACCAAGAATTGGAAGGAGAACTTGATATTAGCATGATAAACCTTGATACCTGCAGGAGAAACAACATTACCAGGCACAAAACCCTTAGTCATCATCATCCAAATTTTTTTGTTAATCAAAACAATGTGTGCTTCCTGGCATCAAATTAATACTTTTTTAAGGTTCGTCAAAGCTTCCTTGAAGGAATCCCACTAAACAGTAAAGTCCTCCATGTAGACCTCAACACGTTCATGGATCAAATCTGAAACAATGCCCAATACTGCTCTTTGGAAAGTAGCTAACGAATTACACAACCCAAAAGGTAAAAATCGCTAGGAAAAAATTCCCTAGGGACAAGTGAAAGTGGTTTTCTCTTGATCCTCTAGAGCAATCTGAATCTAGTTATACCTGCTAAATCCATTAAAAATTGAGAAGTACTTTTTTCTTGCTAAGGTATCTAGGAATTGTTCTATAAAGTGAAGGGGAAAATAATGTTTCATGGTGTCTTTTTTTAGTTCACATAATTCTACACACACTCGCCATTTTCCTTAATATTAGGGACCACAAATAAGGGGGAAACTCAATTACTATCAGATATTAGGTAGATTAGGTTTTCATCAAGTAGCTTTTGCAATTCTTCTTTCACTACCTCCTTGAGTGTTGGGTTCATACGCCCATGGGGTTTCTAGACAGGATGAGCATGAACCTGCGTATAAATATGATGAGAGAAAACTGCAAGTTCGATCTCTTTCATGTCCTAGTAATACCATGTGAAATCCTTTATTTGTTCCTATAAAACCTACATCATTTCTTTTATATGTTCAACAGTAAGTTCGGCACGAATATTCAAAAATTGACTAGGACTTACTTCAATAGAGATACAACATGGCACTTTTTAATGAAACAGTACTTCAATAGTATTACCTAATGAGGACAAAGTTGTCAAATCATTTGTTTCTTGAAGATCACTCCCAAATGGATGATTATCAAAACCATAAGAACCCGAATTACATAAAAAAAAAAATTAAGGTAACTCTCTTCATAACATACCTTAAAATTATTTACTAATCGACCATACACATGGGTTGAACCACTTCTTCGTAACTTTTCGAGTCATCAAACCAGGGAGCTTCCTTTGATTCTATGGGAGAATTTGTAGTTGGATACGAGGTGATATGTTTTACAGCACCAACATGAGAAGTAAACATGCTACCAGACTGTTAGATCCCTATAATACTAGTGCATTCCCTTATTTTTATTTTCATTGTACCCCTTATTATTATTGTTGTGCCCATGTTGTCCCCATATTTTTATTATTGTGCCCCATAGAAGCCCACAATTGTTATTGTTGTGCCCTTATATTATTATTGTTATGTCATCTTTGATTATATTGTGACCCCTTAGACTTCTATATATAGAAGGGAGGTATTGTCATTTGTATCCAAGAATTGTTCATTTCATGTAATGTAAAGGGGGTTTCCCCCTCGAAGAGACTACTTTTGAATTTGTTTATCTATCTCTTTCTTCTATTTTGTGAGCTGGTTGCATAACAATTAGTATCAGAGCTTTGGATTCTAGGGTTTGAAATAATCTACAAAAAAGGGAAGAAAAATGTTGTTGCAGATGCACTCTCAAGAAAGGATGAGGATGTGGAAGCATTGCTTTGTGCCATTTCTATTATCCAACCAGATTGGATAAATTAAGCAAGGGATGAATCGAAGAATGACAAAGAAGTGTTGGCACTCATTCAAAAGTTGCAGCAATATCCTAGTACATCTAATACATTTAGCTGGAAAAATGATTCGTTATGGTACAAAGATCACTTATACCTCTATAAGAATTCCCAACTCAAACAAAATATTCTTCTAGAACTGCACACCTCTCCCTTAGGAGGGCACTCAAGTTTTTTAAAAACTTACCACAGGGTTAAGAAGGAATTTATTTGGGATGTCCTTAAATCTGATATTCAAAAGTTTGTGGCAAAATGTTTGGTTTGCCAACAAAATAAAGTTGATATAGTTAAGACCCTAGGTCTATTATAACCTTTATCCATTCCAAGTCAACGTTGGGAGGAGGTATCAATGGATTTTATCACAGGTTCACCTAAGTCTGAAGGAAAGAGTGTCATCATGGTGGTAGTTGATAGACTTACCAAGCATGCACGCTTTTGTGCATTATCTCACCCATTTAAATCCAGTACATTTGCTATTGCATTTATGGAAAAAATTCAAAAGCTACATGGAAACCCAAAGATTATTGTAAGTGAGAAAGATCCTATTTTCACTAGAAATTTTTGGATATAATTATTTTCTTGTCTGGGCACTCAGTTAGCTCATAGCTCATCTTATCATCCTCAATCTGATGGGCAAATTGAGATAGTGAACAAATGTTTGGAAGGATATCTTTGTTGCTTTGTATCTGATAAACACACGTAATGGGTCAAATGGTTGCCTGTCACTGAATGGTGGTATAACACTTCTTTCCATACTGCAACAAAAATGACCCCATTTATGACACTTTATGGATATCATCCACCATCCATCACATCATGTTTAAGAGAAAATTATAAGGTTCAAGAGTGGAAGATTGCATCAAGCATCAAAAAAAAATTCTCCAACTCTTAAAAGATAACCTCAATTTGGTGTAG
Source organism: Pinus taeda (assembly GCA_000404065.3). Lineage (NCBI taxonomy): Eukaryota > Viridiplantae > Streptophyta > Pinopsida > Pinales > Pinaceae > Pinus > Pinus taeda. The sequence goes on from APFE030160199.1 coordinate 61,195, forward strand.
AATAGAATGAAACAACAGACAGATCAACATCGCAGTGAAATAAGTTTTGATGTAGGTAATTGGGTATTTCTATGACTACAACCATACAAACAAATGTCCCTCAAGCAAGCTAAGAAGGATAATAAATTATCACCAAAGTATTATGGTCGGTACAAGGTGTTGCAAAAGACTACTACTATGGCATACAAATTGGAACTTCCTGCATCTTCCCGAGTGCACCGAGTTTTCCATGTTTCATACTTAAAGAAGGTTATAGGTGAAAATCTCTGAGTTCAAACAATATTACCAGAACTTGACGAGGAAGGAAAAATCATATTGGAACCTGAAGCAGTCACAGAAACAAGAACTCCACAGCTACGAAATCGATCAATTTCATAATATCTCATCAAGTGGAACAACTTACCCACTGAATATTCCACATGGGAGGATGAGAGTTTTATACAAAAGCATCCAAAACTACTCATGCATTGAGGACAACACTTTTTTGAAGGAGAGGGGCATGTTAGGTCCCTATAATACTAGTGTATTCCTTTATTGTTATTGTCATTGTACCCCTTATTATTATTGTTGTGCCCATGTTGTCCCCATATTGTTATTATTGTTGCCCATAGAAGCCCACTATTGTTATTGTTGTGCCCTTACATTATTATTGTTATGTTGGCTCTAATTATATTGTGACCCCTTAGACTCCTATATATAGAAGGGAGGTCTTGTCATTAATATCATCCAAGAATTTTTCATTTTATGTAATGTAAAGGAGGTTGCCCCCTTGAAGAGGCTACTTTTGAAGTTGTTTATCTATCTCTTTCTTCTATTTTGTGAGCTGGTTGCATAACACAAACCTGCATTGTATGAATGCATTCGCAGTGGCAAGCCACAATATCCCAAGGATTATTGGATGCCCTCTCGCTGTCGATTTAGTTTGTACAACCATGAATTCCATAAGACATTCCCATGAATCCAAAGAAAGTTACATCGTCCAAAGCTCCTTCCGGCTTAATCCTGCACCGATCTACCAATTCAAGAATATTTGGGGTTAGACAAAGATCAGTTAGTTTAAGCAATTCCATGTTATGTGTAGTCATGGTGTTGACGGTCGTTCCACCATTGATCAAAGTGTTGGGAATACATACTCCATTAATATGTATTGAAACAATAGGACCTCCAAGATCAGAGTATTTATTCGCTAAATTATTTCTAGTAATCACATCAACACACTCCCCAACAATATTAATATTCATTGGATCCTCTTGTTTCCTGCCTGGTTTCTTTATGCAAGACATCTTTACTATCTTAGCATAAATGGGCATATATCAAATAGCTTGTAGTAGGGGGATTTTAGCACAAATATTTGTTAATTTGTTAATCACATCATGTTCAGTAGGTTTTATCGGTTCACCTCATTCAATCTCTCAGGAAAAGGAGGGTTGGAAGGTTGCTTTGAACATCCGCTCTCTTGTTGAGGGGGTGTGTGTCCAATAGTTCTTTCTACAGGGATAGAAACGTCTTCCTCTCTTTATTCCTCTATAATAATGGGGCCAAAATTTGACAACACCTTCCATGACCATAAGTGGATATCTTGCACTTCTACAAGAGTGATGACATAGGTTGGAAAGGGTTGCAACTTAGCTTGTAAGATAAATTGGGTTGTTTTATTATTTACATTAGTGACAATTGTATAGGAAATTGGTTTAGCCTAGAAGGTTGGGTAGAAGGAAACTGTAATTGGGTACTTTGATATTGTTGTTGAGATGTTGATGTCGGGTAATTCTATAGAAACACTTGAGATTGCAGAGGATACTAAGGTTGTGGAGGATAAGGATACGAGGGTGGGGATCCATAACTTGGTCCTCAATAACCTGGTTCCAGGATTGGCTCCATGGTGGTTGTTGCAGCCACATCTTCCATGATGTGGCGACATTCCATGGTGCATACAGTAAATGAGAAAACTGTGAAAAAATCACAACGGTAGGGTCAAAAGACATACCTTGTGGCCTAGGTTTCCATAGTTTATTTGTTTATAATGAATACAATTACTTCATCATAGGCTTATCCCCATGGTATACTGCTTTTAGTACTGGTATAGAAAGGACAATTGTCCATGAAGTGATCTTCTACACAAATGGCATTGGTGACAAGATTATCAAGTAGACAATCTTTGTTGGGGTGTTTCTTTTGACACTTGGGACAAAAAATAGCAATGGTGGTACACTTATCTTCTTGTTTCTTCTTAAAACTTAGAGTGTCTAGTTGTAAACTTGGTGTGCTTAATATATCTGTTTTACAAGCTTCCAAAATATTTCCCAATTTTGTTTCGGTTACTCCACTAGAAATCAACTTCTAATTTTTAAGGAGATCTCGAGAGCCTTTCACTGTTTGTCCTCGTCTACGTGAATATCTCTTGCAAAATTTTGTGATATCATCGAAAGTAAACAATGAGATATCTCGAGCTCCCATCAAATTTAACACCTTTGTCGATTCTTCCATCATGCCCTTTAAGAAAATAATATTTTTTGTTTCAGGTTCCAACTTATGCTACCTGGCATGTTAAAGATTCTATAGAAATCTCTCCAGATAGTCTTCCAAACTTTCATCTTCCCTTTGTACCATTCTGAAAATTTCTTCCTTCAATTTGCGAGCCTTGCAATAATCCTAATTTTTTTTAGGAATGCATGTCTCATGCCTTCCCATGTGGTGATGATCTTTTCCATCAGTCCCATGAACCACCGCAAAGAAAAATATTTAAAAGTAGCCAGAACTAGCTCCAATTTCTATGCATCAATTGAATAATCCATACTACAACATAAGACATCGAATTCAAATGGAAAAGTGTCAGAATCTTCTCTTACCAATCCTTGAAAGCGTGGAAGTACTACTTGGAATATATTCTTCATTTGTAAATTATCACTTTGATCAACAATTGGAAAGCCAAAAATTGTCTCATTCTCCTTCTTTAGTTGGTCCATTTTACATCTCCTTCAGCCATCCTGTTACCTCCAATAAAACTATATTCAAATTCCAAGGGTAGAAGTCTATTAGCTAGGTTAATATGGAATGGTAACCTACTCCTCTTCCCAACATGGTTTCAATATAATTACTATTAAAGGAGGTGGCAAACTAATCTCCTTTTCCAGCTACCGATGCTTTGCCTAAATTCTCCAGTGCTTCACCTTCTCTTCTCTTATCAAATCTACTACCTTCCAAGTTAGTACTGGGGGGGTATTCCTATTTTATCTTTACCAATTGAAGTATTAATTTTTTTCTTACCTCTACCTTTCCTGCCTCTCCCTCGTCTCATACAGGACTAGCATCATCTATATCCAATGAAGCAAGAAACCTATGAAACGTGGATGTACATGTTCTTACCTCTCCTCTTACCACTCCCGCCACTTTGTTTTCTAAGATGTTCAGATGCTGCAGACGAGGAAAAATAATCAAACATTTAACCAATCAGGATCTACTCCCGTGGCACCTCCCTGGCAATGATGCCAAAAATGATGGGAGATTTACCTTCTTAAATTGCAAGTTCATTAAATTATCAACTGGGGCTCGTAAGCTAATGAGGCACCGACACAATATATGCAAGATTAGATCTAGTTGGAAGATTTTATCACACGTTGCAATTTTTAATTAAGAATAATTTCTGCCAGACATGATTTATGCTTCTCTCAGTTAACAAATATTCAATATGCATTAATCTCAAAATAAATTTACATTCATCAATGTTCAGCAAAGTCCAATAATAGTAACAACTACTCAATCAATTCACACTTATGCTAGAAAGAGTAAATATAACCACATAGTTTAAGAGGGCTATAGGTTCGAGTCCTGGGGGTGTCTCTCAATGCTTCGGTGGATCCCTGGGTTTGTAGTCTCTTAGCACATGCAACCAGGGCCCTTAACACATGATAAAAATCCAACTTCCTTAAGTCAAAAATGTGATGCTCATAAAAGAATTAACAACATTAAATAATTGTAATGGAAAAAATATCAAATAATGATTTATCAAATAATGATTTATAGCATTAACATTACGAGTCTATAGAATTTGTAAAGCACCACATCCAATTTGTTAACAACATGCATAACCTATGCAAGTGCATTCAAGACTAGAGGGCCATGCCTGGCCAGAAGAACTGCACATAAAGGAACGTGTTACGCCAACAAATTAATCAACAACAGTATGAATTACATTATGGAGCCATAAAAAATGCAATTCAAAGTCGAGAAATAAGTTCATCTCCTTCAACAATCTCACAATAACATTATGGCTAACTCTCTTCAGATGGTTATAATAATATATCTAACCATTATCAACCAATCCAATCTGAAGAGTAGGGAAAAGCGTTGTAAATAAGTGGTTAATATTTACAAAAACAACAGTGGACGAAACTGCCAACAATGTCGTTCTAAATAAAACTCAAATAATATATAAAAAGATAACAAAATAACAATTGATTTAACTATTTAGGTTGCGGTCAAAGCATCATGTAAATTGAACATATCATCCATTCTTCTCATACCTATCCAGGATGGATCATTCTGGTAGATTGTGATACTATGCTTGATCCCGTAACTAGTGATCATCCTCCCTAGGACTTAAGCAAAGAAGGGCTACAAAGTTTTAGAACCATTAGATAAGCGAATTTACTGAAATACTGACCAATTTAGCAAGAAAATGCATAAAACAGTGGTAATCACCTTTGATAACCTATATGCAATTAAAGGCATAGAATATAAATAAATAGCAGTAAAATGTAAGGAAATACGAGGCAAGGCTTGAGGTTTCAAGTCACAGAAGATTCTTGGGATGTGCTTGAAATAAGTTAATTTTGAGGCTCCTCAATCTGAGTGACACATGACATACCTAGAGTGGGGCCACGTGAAGGGTGACGTCACTCCAGTGGAAAGGGTCATTGATGTCACTCCGATGCCCTTTCCCTGATGATTTCCAATGGAGTCTGGTGCAACCCTGCGAAGATTTAATCCTCGAGGTGATGTGGTGTTGTGGATCCCACCTGTACAGGCGTGAAAGAATGTGACCATAAAGAGAACTAAGTCGAGCGTGGTGAGTGGTTAGGTGGCTTATCCACGTAACCACGATAGTTTAAAAGCCTCACAAAATATTATAGGCCAAGATGATGTGGCATGGTACAGTTGAGTGTGCAATGGAAACTAATGGTTTTGGTACACGTTGGAGGAGGGTCCACGGGGGAATCCATGTAAACCCACTCCATTTTCCCCAAAAGTTTCAATGGGGGACCAGAAGGAATACCTTCGGGATCCTATTCCTGGAGTGATGTGGCCATGGAGGTCCTGCACTTACATACATTGCATATATTGTGTATATGTTATGGTTTGGGCAATGTGAGCCATAGAGAGGGGTTAATTTGTGACTCGGTATTAATGATCCAACAGTGAAGGTAATTCTACCATGTGACGGTGAGGTGGCCGACTTAGATAGCCACATGGGGACCACATGGGTGCCACATGGTAGGTCAAGATGATGTGGTTAATCTTTGAATGGCCATATATTTTAATACGAGAGTTGGATTAAGAAAAAATTTAAATCGTCGGAAAGGTCTCGACGAGATGGACTCAACAACGTTATTCATCTTAAGTTTTAAGAATGTCAAAAAAATTAGACCCTATTTCCATAACCGTACTTTGGAGGTTGGGTCATCTTAGTTACTTCTTCCTTCTACTATTAGTTGGGGCTAGGGATAGTAGGGGGTACAATACAAAGTGGTATCAAAGCCTCCAAGTTCAACACTTGGACTAGATGGGCTTCTATGATAGAAAAAATGAAGGTATAGTGTTTGTGACTCTATTAGAGAGTTAGGTGGTTTGATAATTGTTGTTATAGGTGTTGGTTATAGCATTATGATTATGGCTTGCATGTTGATTGTTTTCTTATGCAAGTGAATGTTGGGTGTAGCATTGTGATGGAATGGTCATGAGTTTATTGCATGCATAACCATGATACACACACACACACAGATATATATATCATATACTATATATATATATTTGTTAGCCCCGGAAAAGAAGGTTGATTGCAAAAAAAATGCTAAAGTTTGAGTTTTAAAATTTTGTATTGATAGTATCAGTAAAGAGACTGGTATTCAACTAATGTTGTTGCCATTGGTAAAGAGGTTAATATTAATTATGTTTTTGATATGGATTAAAGACTAAATTCTAAACCTGTGAAGGCATGATGGAAAAATGTTGGTACGTGTATACGTATTCTAAATTTCAAAAACCTAGTTAATGTATATAATTAAAATTATGTCTTTGACACATGTGACTAATGAATAAACATACATGTTTTCATCTACATGGTAACATGCTTGGCTTTGCATTGCAAGATACCAGATGATATACTTATTATATTTCATTAAAACACTAACAATTGAGTGTATGTGGCAGCATAGCAAGACTCAGTGGTAGTAAAAAAAGCTTGTATTGTGGCATGGTCTTGCAGCCATGAATGGTTGGAAATTGCCTAAGATTTTATTCATGAACCATTGGGAACACCAAAACTCATGGGGATTAAGTTGTTATGTTGAATATTTTATGTTTTTTGTTCCTCGATTGATTAACGTTTGGATTTTGCATGGCCATGCTATTTTGTTGTGTAATTTATGATTGTTTTCATGAATTTCTTTATTTTTACGGTTGCCCACTCTTTCCTTTGGATTTTTTCTTTCATTTTCATGCTTTGGGGACCTTGGAAACATTGGTTGGGCATGGTAGGAAAGCTACAGGGCTATAGCAAGAAAGCTTAGAAGGACCAACAAAAATTAAAACCTAAAATAAGCCTTACCAATAATTAAATAGCATGAAAAAAAATGAGGAAGGTCGGAAATGGCGAGTGCAAAGATAGCATGAATCGGGACATGCTGATACTGGGAAGATGGTTTGGAATCCCTTGAAACATTACTCATGAATGTAACAACGGCATAAATGAGGAAATATGCATGACTAGAGTTTCACTGTGCAAGCAGTGCCAACATAAAACAATAGTTGGAACATTAGTAGTAATACCAAGACAAAAAGGTAGGAGGAAATGGACAAAGAATTCCTTTGGAAAATGTTGTTGAAATTTCATGCATGCTTGCATAAAAGAAGGGAGTTCTCTAAACTTTGATTTTAATTGAAATATGTTAATATATGTATGTCCATGATTAAGTGGACAGAAGTATGATAGCCAAGTTGGCCAGTTTGGTCCATGGGATAATGGAAAACAATATGGAAACCATCAAAATGCCTCAAAAGGAGGTTCTCTTAACCTTGACTCTAATTACATATGCAAATTGTATGTTCATAATTATGTTTGAGAGGGTCTTGTCAAGTATCATTCATGTGGAAGAATGATTATATAAAAATTTAGTTGATGCAAATGCAAATGGCTAGATCGGATGACATAATAAGTTGTCCAATAAGATTCCTGGTTAAAAGTGGAATCAATCGGGTAGGGGAAAGCCCTGGATGATTTTTCATTTTAATTTCATAAGGTTAATAATTTTATATTCTCATGTTGTGTCATGCAAATGACAAGTAATTGTTGATGGTATATTAACTAATAATCACACTCCCTGATCACAGGATTGGACATTTACTCCGCTAAGCATTGTGTTGATGTGAGTTCAGTTGAGTAGACACTGTCTAGGTTGACAACTTCTGAAAGGTAGAGGCACATGGGGCTATTTTCTTGATAACACCTTTATGGTAGTTCCATGGAGTTGGGTTGAGAACATAAGTGGAAGTTCCACTTAGTTGCTAGAGAGTGCACTCTTATTCCTTCAAGAGTAATGTAGCTAACAAAACCTCCTCATTATTTACTATATCTCTCCCTCTATTTCTAAGTTTATACTCTTTGTGCTTTGCATGAACCTTTATGCTGATTTGTAGCCATTATGGTGTAACAACGAAGATCGATTGAGAACACCAGATAAATTGGCTTCTTAATGACTGATTTGTAGCCATTGTGGTGCAACAATGAGGAGAAGTTGAGAACACTTGCTAAATGGGATTTTTAATGATTCATTTGTGGCCATTGTGCTGTAATAATGAGGATTTGTTGAGAACACGTGATAAATAGGTTTTGTTAAAGACATGTGTACGAATGGATGAGCACCCATTTGAAGGACAAGACAAGAGGTATAATTTATTTTTTTGAAAATTATTTATGTTAAACCTCATGAGAGATTGTATGCCATGTTAAAAGGAAAGAATAGGAATTACCTGGTCTAGGTGAATGAAGCTGACTAAAAAGAGGATTGTAGTAGCTTAAAGATATCAGAGTGCACATCAAAAGCACCAAGAATATTGCAAAGGAGTCAGAAGAAGTGGTTGATCCAAGGATAATTTTCATGTTTATTTAGTTGTTGGGTAAGCAACTATATATGTGAAATTCAATTGTATTTGGTTGTAAATATAAAGCTTTGAATCATTTATGCTTGGGTTAAGCATATTTTCTTTGTGTTCGGTCATAGAACACTGAGGACGGTGTTCCTCTAAGGGGGTGGTGATTGTGACATCCCTGCTAGTTATTTCCCCTTGTAAAACATTTTCCTTGTAATTATGTATCTATAAAATTTAAAATGGCTAAGAGAGGGACACATATTCCATTGCTTGAGGAGCTAGTTGTTTTAAATATCAATCATGGGATTACTGAGTGAGTTTAATGGGAGGGTTGCTTCTTAAATTAGGTTGGAAATGAAGGATGTGTCAATGTTCTCTTTGGGCAACAATTACAATAAATAAATGACAAGAAGTTAATCAGAGTATGGGTTGTGTTGTCGAGGATTTTTAGTTTGCTTGTACCATTGGAGAATGGGGATACTCCTTCATTCAATTACCATAATTATGAGAAGAGGGGGTTAGGAGGCTCCTATGGAAAATAATCATAGGGAGGCCAAGAGGCTCCTAGTGAAGAAAGCAGAGGAGGCCAATAGGCTCCTGTTGAAGCAAGAAGTGGAGGCCAAAAGGCCTTGTGGATCTTACACAATTAATATGCATAGGAAAATGGGGGAGGCCGAGAGGTTCCTGTTGGAAAAGAAATGACGTTTGATTGCATAGGAATAGGTAGAGAAGGGAACATGAAAAAGGGGAGGCTAAGAGGTTCCTGGTGAGCAAGTTGATTTTCTTAGAGAGAAGGAAAAGATATGACGACCGAGATAATTTAGGGAGAGGGAATCTCAGATGATAGTCGAGTTGAGGAAACCAAAAGGCTTGCTGGTTGATAATCATTAAGTAGTGGTTATGCCTTATAGGGTTGATAAATCCACTGGAGACTATGCTAGTTGATAACTTCTGAGAGGTGGAGGCACCCAGGGCTAGTGGTTGATAACACCTAATGGCATTTCCATGGGGTTGGGATGAGAACACAGGTGGAAGTTACACTGAGAAGTTATTGGAGAGTGCACTCTTGTTCTCTTAGAGGTAACATTGTTGATAAAATCTCCTTTTCATTAACTATATATATCTATCTCCACACATGAATTGAGACTCTTTGTGTCTAAATCCCTAGGGATGTTAGGATGTTGTAAGTCACTTGTGTATAAAATAATTGTTCCCTTCCTGATGTCAATTTGTTGAATAGATGGTGGGTGAACGTAGGGTATCCATGAGACACCTTGTTTTAGTTGATGATATTAATTTAATCTCCTAGGTAGAAGATGGTTGTATTCCATTGAAGTGGTTCACTGTTTTTATTTGATTTTGATAGCTGGTGGGTGGAGGTCAGACATCCTCGAGACACCTTGTTTCAGTTGATAATAATGCTTTAAAAACTCATCTAGAAGCACTCTACCTCTAACTCTATAATTTGGATCAGGGGTGACAACTGCAAGAAAGACTTGTCTGCAGCTTGTCTATGGTTAGGTGGAGAGTTAAGCTCTATAATGATTTATGCTTGTTTAATGTATTGATTTACCATGGCTTGTAATGTTGAGGAATGATCCATTCTTGTATGAAAGAACATTGTTCTTTTAAAGGAATGGATATGGAATGGTTAGATTCATGTGTTAAATTAGGCATAATCCTAGTCTAAATGGCTTATAGTTAATGAATCTATGAATCTTGTAGGTGCCTGATTATCAAAGAGATGGGTGGATCTTTGCAATGATTATGCTTTTTTAAGATAAAGCTAGTACGTTTTGTCTCTAATCTGTAAGCCTAGGAAGACCATAGATTTTGCATAGTGTAATGTGTTGGTTTAATACCTATGTTACTGTTGAGGCATGCTAAATTCTTATATGAATGAATAATGCAAAGTTTTGTGCCATGGATGAGGAAAGGTTCAGTCCAGGAGGACTGATATATCTATATTACTTATGCTCTCATGTAATGACTATTTTATGTTGGCACAAGGTTGTTGATTTGCTCCAGTGAATAACCAAGGATGTCAATTTAGCATGAAAATGTATTAAAGGTGCCTAGAAGATGTTTTGAGGAATGAGATTATTTTCTTTGTTTTTCCTAATCTTGGAATTTGGCTTAAGGTATATGTATGGTGTGACAGGCAAATCTTTGTTAATTTAAATAGATGCCTAAGCTGGAAATGAATTGGCCATTCAGTCCTAGTCTAAATCTTATAAGCTCAAGAGGAAAAGTTGTATGTATATGCAGGTGCAACCAGGTTTGGCATGTATTTAATATATATATATATAGAGAGAGAGAGAGAGATATATATATATATATATAGAGAGAGAGAGAGAGAGAGAGATAGATAGATAGATAGATATGGCCAAGATATGTTGGAGTTTAACTATTAACTCAAAAGAGATAGTGGGAGGCTAGTCAAGGCATCACTACAGGAATTCCATAGAGAGAGAGAGAGAGAGAGAGAGAGAGAGGAGGTTGCTGGGCTTGAAATGATACCAAGCTTAGGAGGGATATCTCTAAAGATTTGTGTAAAATCAAAGCCCATGTATTTGTTTGGTGTAGCAACCATTACCCCTTTGGAGAAATGGCATTAAGCCTCCTTATAACCATGTGAACCAAAGCCATGACCAAAGGCATAGGCAAGAGATCTCCTAGTCATTGGATGTTGTAAATTGCTGGAGCCATCCACTTGTCTCAGAGGTTTGGTACCTTGGGATTTTGATGGGAGGCAAGGAAAGTCCCAGTAGGATTAAAATGTCGAGGCAACGTGGTAGTGGTGCCAGTTGTTATGCATTTGGTGCATCAACGCAAAGGAACCACAAAATAACTTATAACGTGAATTTTGAACTTACCATGCAACGAAAGTCCAGGCAGGACCCCCACCTAGCATGGAAAGGACGTGGACTCAGAGCCACATGTTGTCTTCGAAAGCAAACATGTGTCAGTTGAATTCGAGGTTTTTGCAAGACCAAGTGGCCTAGATCTAAGTGACATGTGGCATACCAAGAGTGGGGCCACGTGGAGCATGACATAATCCTGGTGGAAAGGGTCACTGACGTCACCTCAACACCCCGTCCCCGATGATTTCAAATGGATTTGGTTGAAACCCTACCAGGATTTTATCCCCGCTGTGATGTGGCACAATGGAGTCTACCTACACATGCATGAAGGAACGTGACTGCACGATTGGTTAGAACTGAGTTGAGGTGGTGGGTGGCTAGGTGGCTTCTCCACATTACCCCAACAATTTGAAATCCTCGCAAAAGAATATAGGATGAGATGGTGTGGCTTGGTAGAGCCAAAAGTGCGGCGAGAGCTAATGTTTTTGGTACATGTTCGAGGAGGGTCTGAAGTAGAATCTATGTAACCCTCCTCCATTTTCCCTAAAAGTTTTAATAGAGGATTTCAAGGAATACCTTTAGGATTTTATTCCCAGTGTGACATGGCCATGGAGGGCCTACAACCGCATACATTGGAAATATAGTGTATATGGTTTAGGCCATGTGAGCCGTAGAGAGGGGTTAATTCATGACACAGTATTAACAAGTCAACACAGTATTAACAGGTCAACAACTAAGGTAATGTTGTCATGTGGTAGTGAGGTGGATGACTCAAATAGCCATATGGGTGCCAAGTGGGGACCACATGGATGCCACATGGCAGGTCAAGATGTTGCGGCACTATATGATAGGCTAATCTTTGAATGGTCATATCTTTTGATAACGGAGTCAAATTGAGACAAATTTTACATCGTGGCAAAGGTCTCGATGAGATGAACACAACAATGTCATCCATTTTAAGTTTTAAAAAGATAAAAAAATAAAGATCGGAAAATTTAGACCCTATTTCCATAACTAAATTAACACATTCTTTGGGCCATTTCCATATAAGAGCCAGAATCTTTTTCTTATACTAAATTGAAGATCCAACATGTTCAATTTAAATATAACCTAAATTAACATGATAAATATAGTAACCAAGTCGAAAGAAGTATCAACATCAATGGTGTATGTATTGGTAGAATGTTTAAAATCAAGTGCTGGAGAGGGATTTATACTACTAACCTTCCTTCCTAACATTCAGGGAAAGCGCTAACACAATTCTGTGTTGACTTGGATATAGTTCAATGTTTTGATCCCATAGTCGAATTTCTTCCAATTAAGTAAGAAGTTTGACCTTTTGTTCCAATGCTTCCAGTCGACTCAACTACTACAACAACAAAACCATTTCTAATTCCATCCTAAGATTGATATTTCATCCCTACAATGCTAAGGAATTTAGAAAGGCCTTGAAGAGAGAGATCAAGGTGGCAATGGATTTCTCTTGTTTCTGAAATTTTTGAAAAAATTCCTTAATATTCTAGTCATCCAAACTATTATGCTATGGCTATCAATGTTTAAAGAGTGTGAGTATGGAAAAAAGAGTGGTAAGCAGAAGGAAAGAGCCAAACAATTGAAAGAACATTGTCCAAGCAAGATATATAATGTGAAATTATGGGAAAAAGTTGAGAGAGGAATTATAATGCTCAAACTCGGGTGACAACCATCAAAATCCTAGATTTAGAGATGAAAAAATTGAAATAATGGTGCATGTTATGACCAGAGTCGACACCCCTCCCTTAAGACCAAAGGGAGGTGTAAAATTCTTTTAGAAATGGAAAATCCATTGTCGTGCCATGGCACTAGATATTCAAATGGGGACATTATCTAGTTGTGGGGTGTATTAATGAAATCATGAGTGGAAAGTGGTTATGTCTTATTCCTCTCATTCAAAAATTTTGTGAAGGGCTTATCAAACTTATTGTCATTTTCCTTGATGATGTTTTGATGTGAGGTGAGCTATTGGATTCGGAGATCATAGATGAGGTTATCGATAAGTATTACACCTCCTTTTCTCCTACCCACATAGTTGGATTTGGAGTTAGCTAGGGAATTATGGTCGCGGAGGAGGTGAAACCAATTAGCCTTTTCAATAACACTCCCAGCTTACTTGATCCAATCCAATATAGAAGGAAAACGAGAATTTATAGGTTCTGAGTTATGTACCATGTACTTAATGATGAGACGGGAATCCCCCAGAACCATGAGGTTTTTGATGTGGATCCCAATGGCTTGGGTGATACCTTATAGAATAGCACATGCTTCAGCTCCATTTTTTGTCATGAGGCCTAGGATCCATTCGAAAGTGTTAAGAAATTCCCACCTGGGGCCAATAATAACCCATTATACACATGTCTCCCTATGAATTTATGGTTTAATTGTTATGTGTAAATGGATTTGTAATTATTTTAACCCACATTCTCTCTTTAAGTCTACAAATACTAGATAGCATCCCAAATTCTTTAGAATGAGGAATTTAAAATCACTAAAAGATGTAATAATCAACATTATATGTTTATAATTGTTGATGTCATATTCTCACCATTAATTAACTACCTAATACATCTTGCTTCAATGTTTTCATTCAACATTTCCTCTCATTAAACATTTCTAATCTACTTCTCATTATCATGGGGATGTGGGTGTGGGAAAGGAGAGAGGAGCATGGGATGAAGGCAGAGAGGGAAGGGGGGCACATGGGACCAGGGGAGAGGGAGCACATGGGAAGTAATGGTTTAAGATCACAACCAATAGATCTTTGCAGTCATGAAGAATGTCATGTCCCTTGTAAGTAAGTGTATAGGGTTAGTGATCCAGTACTTCACCTCACTTAAAATATGGTCCTCTGATAACATCCCTTTCTTTTCCTCTACTATTTTGTCAAAAAATTCCATTTGGCATTGTGTGTCCTCCAAAAATTGGAAATAATATTTTTGTTCTAGTGCTAAATCCTTCCCTGTTGCATGAGATGGATGAGTAGGGTGGGAGGAGGAAGCTCTACCTACCTAGGCATGGTCTCTCCTCTTCTTCCTATCTCTTCCCTACCCATACCTGATACCATTCCACCCTGAATTACATTGAAGCCCCTTGGTCTCTACCACCACTAGGAACGAGTACAAATAAGTAATTTTGCTAACAAGAGGCAACCCCTACCTAGTACCTTAGGCATCTATTGTCTTTGAAAATATAAGGTCTTAGTTCCACTCCATCGAAATTCAATGACCTTAAACCTCACAAGAAAGACAACTATTAAACTAAAAAGAAGGAGCACACTACCATAAATATCAACAATTGACTAGAGGTTAGGAACATCCATACCTTCACAATAGTGCCATCATGTCCATGAGAAGCCTTCCTACCTTGTTCTAAACTTTGTCATATGGTCCTCGAGTCCACCTCACCCTACTATCATATCCCTGATTATAGGAAAATGTCTGCATCTTGGAGTTCCCATGATTTTGAATAGTCAAAACCAAGTGCTTATCAACCCATCTTATGGATTCTTCCATATGTTTTATGAGGTTAATAGCCATTGGGGGAGCATTCACACTCTTCCCCATTACTTATTAATGTAGCCAAACTAGATTTGTAACTACAACTTGTCTAGCATATGATGGCTCGATTGTATCAATCAAGGAGACAGACGAACAATACATATGGACGATCACATCTTTTCTTATGAGCAATGCATAAAAGCGATCACAACCTTTCTTATGGCACAATCTCTATCAAATAACACCTTATCTAAGTACACCTTTAACTTTATTAATTTATGATTCCACTTAAAATTTCAATTAATTCAAAATACCCATTGTAATTTCTCTTGCATTTACCCCTCATAGTAATCCAAATTTATTTTTCAAAATTCTATAATAAAATATATAATATATAATTTAAAATTCCATACTTATAAAATATTGTAGTTTTTATAAATTGTAATAAATTTATAAGTATTACCTCAACCATTTAACATATTTTCTATATTTATAATTTATTTTAATTAATCAATTAATATAAATTAATTTTTGACACTTATAATATTAAATATTCAAATAAATATATAACTAAACTTCACAATGTTAAAATATATCAGTCATTTTTATTTATATTTTATTTACAAAAATTCGCATAAATATTACATCTAATTTCATTATTGTTCATGTGCATTGCATGCATCACACCAACATCTCTTACACCCATGTTGTAAAGCATGGCATAGTACAATTAAACTAAAAAAATAAATTAAGTTAATTAGTCATTGACAATCTTTGACTTTTATGAACTTGTATTATAACAACGGAACAAGATTTATGGGTCAAGAATCTAGAATAAGTATTATGAAATATAAATACAACGAATCAAGATTTATTTGACAAGAATCTAGAAGAAGTACTAGGATTTATTTGACAAGAATCTAGAAAAAAGTACTAGAATTCAAACAATAAAAAAATAAAACTAATATAGAGATATTGCTAAATATATATATTATTATAGATTTTGCCATTACTATCAACTATATAAAAATAAAAAATATTTGATTACTATTAACATAGTAAAAAATAATGAATTATATATTTTATTAAGGTTAAAACAATATTGTAATTTAAAATATATTTCATGTTGTTGTAGTATTATATTATTTAAGTATATCAAAAATCTAGAAAAGTACTTAGAATTCAAAACAATGAAAAAATAAAACTAATATAGAGCGTATTGCTTAAATATATTTTAATATTAGTGTAAAGATTTGCCATTATTATCAACATTATATAAAAATAAAATAAAATTAATTTATTTCTATTAACAAGTAAAAATAAGTATTATATATTTTATTAAAGTAAAAATATGTAATTAAAATATATTTCATGTTGTGTTTAGTATATATTATTTAAGTATATTAAAATAATTATTATTATTAAAGTATTTAAAGAAATTGGTAATTGGGTCTAATATAATGTTGATTTGACAACTATCATTATATTTTTTTTAAGTGAATTTATATGTGTTTCAACACAGGGCGTGCATAGTAAATCAAGTAATTTGAATCTTGAACCTTAAATTTGCGCAATATCTTCATATTACGATCATCAATCGAAGTGCACCACTATTTTAGGATAATA